>WAAF01004292.1:0-171439 GCA_013400475.1 Tricholaema leucomelas | reverse complement strand
ACTAGACTCAGCCAGCTCTGGAAGTTGACTGAAGCTTGTAGTTACAGCTTAGCACAATATACATGCAGGTATTTACAATATATACAATTATATACAGAAATATACAAGTTAAAAGGTAATACAGAAACACAACACCCTCCCAGAAACCTGAGTCCCCAGGGGGGGCTCCCAACCGCCTTTCCACCTTCTCCCACTCCTCTCTACCTTACCCTAGATGTTGCCTTGTGCCTAAGGCACAATGGAGGGTCAGCCAGGGGGATTAGGAAGCAGGTGGGTTAATCAGGTTAGGTTAGAGAGAAATGCAGCTCAAAGCCGAGACAGAGAGTGACTCCCTTATCGATGTTTGTATTCTTGCTCTTATAGCTCTCAGCAAGCCTATGAGTGAAGTAGACATCACCACTGTTTCCCTTTCACAGCTTATAGTCTAGTTCCTCTCACCAAAACGTTCTAGCTAGCTTCAAACTAGCACAACTCTGAACTCTGATTCCAACACATGCAAAGCATCCCTAATACTTACTAATGCTGCTAACAAAGAATGTGGGAAATCCACAAGGCAATGGTTAGGTCAGCTTGGGAGGAAAACTTCAGGAGACTCATTCTGCTCAGATGGAGGTATTTTCATTTGTGGAGTGCTGTCATTGTGTTGGGATTATTTTTTAAGCATATCTCTGCAAAGGTGGGATTCTTTTAGTATCAAGTTGCATTTATCGCAGTAACCGATGTTCTGTAGGATATACTTTTGGCACAATGGTATATGCAGAGGAGCTGTGCATCGTAGTGTAGCATGGAATACAAGACTGCCTGTATCAGTTTATACATGAACTTTGGACATCCTCGTTTATTTATACATATTCTTAGAAAACTGATGCTTTTAGTGCTGCCAGCTAAGAACTGTTGGATTCCCATATGGAGCCTTGAGAAGTATTAAATTATGTAGATGCTGTGCTGAGTTCTAGTCGAACCAATAGTGCAAATTCACACAATTTGCATGAGCATGATTAATTTTTCAGTTAATGATCCTGTTTGTTATGCTTACACATTCCACACGTGCTTTGTATACAGCACACAAGCAAACATAGTACACATATGGGAGTGCTGCAAAAGCATACATCTATGCAGTATGTTGGGAAATTTACTTTAATAGTAATATCATGGGCAAATACAAAATACCTGCATGGGCTGGCTCTAAGCTAATGTAGTCCCAGGTAACATGTCAGCTGCAAGGCTGAACAGTAAAATTACAAACTTCAGAAGCCATCTTAGGAAGTGATAACCACGTGGCAAAACTGCATTCATTTGGAATACTACCAGAAACAGAGGAAAGTGTGCAAGCATAATCAAGTATTTCCTCTGCTGTGTGTTTAATGGACCACACAAGATTTTACCAGAAAATCCTATTTCACAAATGCTTTAAAGCCACGAATGCCTGGTGGTGACATAGCCATAAAATACAGCTTTAAAAATTCTCCATCAAGGGGACAGGTTCTCTAGTGCATTATATCAGCATCATTGATTTAAACAATGAAGAATTGATTATAAGATTGGATTCCAAATTGAACTCTGAGTAAATCCAGACCTGCACTCACAACTCAGCTTGAGCTGGAAGATCTGGACTGTGTTTAGTTTGGGAAACAGAACCTCTGATTCTTTGGTGAGGTCCTGCTGCCACTGTTAGAGACACTGTTTATATAAAATTAAATGAATATATATTGAGGCAGGGTTTGTGAGAAATCCTCTTTGACTGCATGGCATGTGCAGGATAAAGCTATCCTACCCACACTTAACTGTCTTCTGTAATGCAAGTGAGTGTTTGTAACACCTTGATGTGTATTTAACTGTTAAATTTAGGGAAATGCATTTCTCCATCGGTGGAGAATGACAGCTGTGAAAACCTTACATGTCTACTGCCACAGACACCGTCCTTCTCAGCATCAGCCCTGACAGGCCATGGAAAGGGTAGACATGAAAGGGTCACAGATGAAAAGACAAAACTATGACATGCTGATAGCACCTTGCTTCTCAGAGACACAGGCAGTCTTGCAGGTGGTGAAATTCCACCAAAACCACTGGAGCTTTCCAGCTGCCACTTCTTAAGACAATAAACATATGTGTTTATTGTACAAATAGCCTGAATTTAGCTCTCCTTCTTGCACTGTTTCTGAAGAAGCTTCTCTCAAAGGTGAAGTCATCCATGTGATTCTCAGGTTCCTCCTGAGCCATAAGCTAGCTCCTCCTGTAACCTGTCATCTTTAGACGCAGAGTGCTTCACCTGTGACAGCTGGCTGCATTAAAGCCACTTGGTGTGACATTTTGCTGTATGAATCAAGTCTCTTAACACTTGGCAGGTGGTGTTTGGCTGCAGCTATGTTTGTTGCACAACCTCTAGTTCACAGTGTTTAAAATGCCTTCTCTCTCTTTAGGCCAGTGTGTTCCCAGCTCCTGTTCCATGAGACAAGGCAAAAACCCCTTTAGCTAATGTGGTTCATGGGCATGACCGTTATCTCTCACTTCGAGTGGGAAACCATTGCTTTCTAACACCAATAATGCCCAAGTTGCCTTTCTTGGTATGTCAGAGAAGAGCAGAGGTTGCAGAAATGTGCTTGTTCCATTAGGCAAAGTGGCACTACCCCTCTGGGCAGCTGTAGGAGTGAGTCTGACCTGGCCAGCCCCTCATGACAGCTCATCTCCAACAGGTACAAGAGATGTGGGCATCTCAGATGAAAAGCTGGTAATTGGAAAGTTTTTATTTTCCTCTGATGGGCTCTGGATCAGTTGGCAGGAAGCACCCTAGAGACTTGCTGTGGTTTGACACAACCAGTCCTGTGGCACCTTGGAGAAATCTACCCTTCTCACTGGGAAGTGGAAAAATCCAGTGGACCTTTCAGACTTCTGTGCATTTCTAGGTGTATGCCATTCACCATGCATAGTGCTTTGGTAGCAATACAAAGCTCTGTCGGTGGCGAAAGGCAGGAATTCATTCCTGACCCCATGAGTCACCCTCCTATGTCACGGAGCATGTGGTTTCATCACCCTTGCCATTATTTTACCTTTCAGCTGAGTAGTTACAGGTACCATTAATCTATAAAATAGATGTAGGCAGACAGGAGGACGTCATACAAAGTCTGCAGAGACACACAACCAACAGACACACACACAAAGAATAAAGAAAAGCCAATTTGAAAACATGACCCCAACTTTTTACCGTCTCATGCTGCAGGAAAATGATATATTGTTGGCATGTACCCATGTCACACTGATACTCAGGACAAAGTAAAAGTCATGGTAGTCATTCAGGCCCTTGCTTCTGTCATTGTATTTTCAGATATTTCAAGGAATGAGGTAATGACTTTAAGATCAAGGTCATTTTCAGCTGCATCAATTATCTCACTTTCTCCTGGCAAAAGCATCTGCATACCTCTGCACAATGCTAACTAGCAGGCAAACATTTAACTGGAAAACCTGACTGTTCTCAGCCATACAGAGTGCCTGCTTCCTACATTAAATTGGTCTAATCATTTAAACTTTTACTATGTAACTTAGAAACTGGTATGCAGCAACACTGCATGTTACCAATTTAATGCATTTAAAACAAATCTCTACAGGTTCCAATGTACTTAGTCACAGCAATACAAAGGAGAGACCCCATATTTCAAATAACAAGGCTTCAGCAGAGAGATGACGTTAGTGGTGGGTAATAAGCTGAACTATCTATCAAGATATCAAGTATGAAACAGATGGTGAGAAAAAAAAGGTCCAGATACATTTACAAGCCTTTTAACATGCTCACCATTTAATTCACCGCAAGGTCACAACTTGATGTCTTAGACATGCAATCTCCTCTTCAGCTAGAAATGAAAGCTGGGTTTTAAAAAAAAGGACTGCTATAGAGGAGTTTGTGGGGTTTAGCCAGCATTTCTGGGAAGGGAAAATGGCCTATTGTCAAACCTTACAGATCTTTGCTTGCCAGCGCTGAGTCTTGAATACATAATTTGTAGACCTGCATCCATTGATTCATTCAGCGGTTCAGTACATTAAAGACAGATTTGCAGTAATAATGATTCAGCTCTCAAAAATTCAGTCCCTTCCTTTAGGACAATAATTTTGGGGGTTGGGAATGTTCTTGGTTGTACCTCTTGTGTTTTTTGTGTTCCTGAAAATTCAGGGTTAATCAGTAAAGTATTTCTGTCTCCTAACCTGTTAAGCCATTGAAACTGAGTCATGTACCTGAACGTTATCAGCTGGCCTCAGGGGTCATCCCCTTCTTTGATTTCTGTGGTTCTCTCTCTTACACCCCATTCTTGAATTCTGACACAATATAACCTGCCTATGTACATACTTTCTCATAGCATAGATTAAAATGTTAAAGAACCTCTAGTAAAAGTTATACTTTTAGTTGAAGCCTTCATTTTAGTAGCTGGGGAATTGATGTCAGATTGAAAATGATTTCCCAATGGTTTGGGTTTGTAGCAAAAGTCTTCAACTTTTATGTAGATAGTCTTTGAAGTTAGAAACTGTTGTTAGACTATCAAATATTGTTTGAGGTGTCACTCATTTTTTTTCTCTTTCTATTATGGGGATGGGATCTTAGCAAAGAATTATTGTGGTAGAAAACGAATGCATGACTGACACTGGAAAGAAAGGTGTTTATGGGGCAAGTACAAGGGGAATTGTGAAACCTAGACCTGTCAATATAATCTTGGTTAATTCTCCAAGTGTCTGGTTTCTCACTCAAAGAAGGCAGGGTTAAATCTCCAAAGGCAAAATACTTGACTATGTCATCCATGGTGTGGAATATTTCCAAGAATGTCTTTCTGCTGGTGTAATTTTGTGTTGCTGGTTTATCTGAGTCACACCCCTGCTTTGAAACAGGGGGTGTGACTGCCTTTTGGGCTGCAGTTGGCTCAGCCTGCCTAGAAAAGTACACTTCCTTTCCCTGTTTTCTGGACAGCTTTGCCATATGTAATCTCTGGCCTTCCATCTTCTATTTTCTAGCCTTTTGCAACTCTTCTGTTGTCTGAAGAAGCACTGAGCATGGCTTAGGCCAACAGGTGGCACACAGGGAGATGTGAAGTAGGCCCCAAAGAATTACACAAAGAGAAAATGCAAATAATAGTATGCCAAATAGCACAGAAGAGGTTTCAGTTCTGGGTTGGTTGGGGTATTTCCCATACTCTAGCTTTTTATTTTTCCTTTGCTTTTGAAATTCCAACCAGGTCTGGCTATCCAAATGAGTCATTAACACTGTACTGCCTGTCCAAAAGTGAATATGATCCTTCTGTGCAAATAACTGCATGACATAGCACTGCAGTAAGTGCTTCTCCATTGCATGCTTTTCTTTAGCATCTCAGGACAGGCACTGAAATCCTGTTCTGCTGGCAAAGTCCTCCCGTCCCAAAAAGCTCACCGGCAAAATATGAAATGATAAATCAGGTGGTACAGGGCAAGTGAAAGAGTGCAAGGAAAAATTCAGACAGTGGTAATTGTCATGATAGGCCTTATTAGTATCTGATTTAAATAGCAAGAGAAAAAAAACAACTCCAAAACCAAATTGTAGGATATCATAAATTCTAGTGAGTTTGCCCTGAAGTTCTGCAGATAAGGGTCGTTTGGTTTTTCACCAGTGTTTCAATGTATCATCAATGTTTTCAGCCTTCCTAAGAAGAGGTAGCAGAGGGATCAGTGACCTTCCTTTGGCTCCTGTGGGACTCAGGTGGCTGGTAACAAATGCACGAGCAAATCGGCTACTTAAAGACGCAAAAGCCTAAAGTCAACTGGTGAGGTGCAGAGAGACTACATTAAATATGAAAGAAAATCTGGGTCCAGGTAATACTACCTCCATAGAACCTGAATCACACAGCTTCAAAAGCGTTGCTAAAGTTTTCATGCCATCCTTGGTGAGTCTCCTTGGGAAGGAGTGCAGTCAGGCTCTGTGTATTTTCACATCTCTAAAAGCACAGGAGACAGTCAATAAAAAAAGGATGGCTGTCTTGAGATTACACCCCCACCCCCCCTTCTATGTTCCGAAGGCGACAGAATGGAGTGGATAGCGAGCAACCTGCTTGCCTTGGGTGCAGATGGCTTTAATTGTCATTCCCAGATGTTCTGCCTCTTGAAGGTCAAATTCACCTTGTATAAATTGGGCTGGAACCATCCAGAGAAAGCACAGACATTTTATTTGAAAAAATGTAATAAAAGAATGTCCTTCTTTCTTGTTATTTCCTTCCTTGTAAATTTAAAGGGAACAGATTGTGAGGGAAGCCTGGCTGGCACAGGTCATGGTAATGGGATATAGAAGCTTTTGTCTGGAAGATGTGTGTTCAAATACAGCTCTATATTGCTGTGGTTAAAATATTGTTCTGTCTGGGCTGGTGTAGCTCAGCTGTAGGTATTAGCCTGGGATTCTTGCTTCCACGTTTGACAGCCTCACCTTTTAAAGGTGGCAATACCACAGCCATGCTCCCAAAAAAAATTGCTAGATGAAGTCTCGGTTGCATCAGGAAAGGACATGTGCCACTAAGGCCATCCATACAAAGAAACTGATGATGCTTTTGTCTTGTCTCTGCTTGTTCTGTAGTGGTATAGGTCACTTTAGTCTCTGAACTGGCAGCTTGTGTGTCTCTCACAAATGTACCAATCTCCATCCTAAAACTACTTTAGGTGTTCACTTCTCCTTCCTCTCTTACTTCTGGAGGAAGTTCATTGCCTCTCTCCAAAGGGCTTGGAAACCTTTTCTTCTGTCCAGCATAATTTATTAGTAAACAGACCTATGCCCACTTGTTTCTGTGTCAATAATGCACGGTGTATTTTTAAAGTGTACTGTAATTAGGTGGAAACATACTGTTATGTCAGGCATCACCAGATGGGGCTTTAACACATAGTCTGCAATGCTTTTCTCTTTCTTTTAAAGCACATGTGCAAGCTTTGACTCTGGGGAGGACGTACTGCAGAGTTGTTTTCTGTTATTTAGGTGTCTGTAGAGGCAGTTTTGGAAGCAAGACTGTTGAGCGAGCATTAAGATGTTGTTTTTCTTGTGCTTGGATTAGAATTCGTTACTGAGACAGGAACCAAACTTCAGATTTAGATGTCCTCAGATGTCTCAAACAGCACTAAGAAGGGAGAGGCAGCCAGAATTACTACTTGTAAAATCCCAAAGAGAACCTTTGTTGTTTCAAGATGAGGGTGTATTCCTGTACCATCTTACTGCAGATAGAGTAGAAATGAATTTTAAGGATTGCAGCCTTATCCTTTGATGGTTTCTTTGGGCAATTTTGGAAGAAAGGAATGAAGATTATACATGTGATGAATGTGGATTTTAATGAAGAAACAGCTAGAAATTCTAAAGATGATAAATTAAAGGAAAATTAAGATGCCATTAAGCAACTGTTCAGGGCAATTTCACAGTGGAAAATTTACAGATTCAAACAGCACTTTGTAAATAAAAGCCACGGAGTGAATAGAGAATTTTTATATGTCACATTTATTCCCTTACCATTCTTGTGAACTGAAATATTTTGCCTCCACGATCTCAGAAGTTCTGAAACCCCAAATATCTTTGATTCATATTCTCATACTTTATGCTGCAAGCAAAAAACATTGGAATGAGATAGCTGGTGGGTAATTCAAGATCGGAAAATATATCAAAGATCTGTTGTGCACATCAGGTCCTCTACTGTAAGTTGTGTTCAGGGCCAAAATAGTCATTGTTTGCTGCATACACAGATCCAAGTGCTGCCTGAACCCAGGACTAAGAGAGTAGTATGAGAGCAGTGCAAGTAAATGCTGAAAATCTGGAGGGGACACCAATCTGCAGAAAAAAGGGATTTAATGCAATTTAATGACTGTGGAGGTATCTGTAGGAGAGTGTAACTGAAACTGGGGACAAGGTGAGAGTTTGGAGAGACACATTTGGATGTTCAGCAACTGGGAAAATCACTGTTCCATCACTGGTCTATTGATTGTGTTGGTGAATGCACATTTGTGAAGATTATTTGCTGAGAGAGAGTGGTTTAGCTACTACTGAAGGTCTAAGCCAAGGATCTGTGCAGTGCAGTGAATACTTGGCAGTGGGGTCAGTGTAGAGGGGATTTAGATTAGCAGTTGGGAAGGAAAAGACAGAAATACAACTGCTGCCTTACTGCTCTATTATATATTCATGAGGTGAACTCTAATGCTTGAGTTGAAAGTGCTTGTTTTCCCTCAGGACATAGTGTTCACCATGGACCCTAGGTTCCTCTTCTTCCTGACCCTTATGTCCTGCAGCCTGCAACCTTTATCTGGAGAGGTGTCATAGGTAGAAATGTCAGAGATAATACATGAGTGCTGGAGACTGCCTAAATCAAAGTGGTCTACAAGCAGCACTGCACACACACTACACACCACAGTCCATGTGTTCCCTAACACTTTGCAGAGTTATACAGGGGACAGGTTTATGCTTAAGGATGACTTGATAATGACTTTGCTAAGCTCTTGTTGATTTTGTGTTAAAACTGCACTGGAAATGAACTTGCAGCTTTGAAAATTTTTGAATACAACCAACCTGGCACAGATGTCACAAACATCAAGAAATGAAGTTTACCTTTTTTGCATGGTTCCCATACTGGGTTAACACCAGGGCCTGAAATTCCCCAAGATCTTGGCACGTTAATGGTGAAGCCACCATACAGATACTTTAAGTAAGGAGGAAAAGGCAGGGTAGAAGGAATTAATAAGTACACAACAAAACTATTCTGCTCTGCAGCAGTGTGTTTGAGGGGAAGAAAAAAAAGATATAAAAAATAAAAATAATAAAAAAACCCAACAGAAGAAACAGATTTATCTGCCAGAAGTTAAATACACATCTGTTAAGGATGCTCTTCTCATATTTGGGGTCAGAAAAATATGTACAAATGTAGCACCTTGCTGATTGACAGAAAATCCTCAGTTCTGGCACTGAGAATCTTGTTTTCTTGACAGCACTTTGTTTTAAGGCTAGAGGCAGAAAAATGTCTTATGGTTGTCCTTAAACTGGAAGGCCCTTTGTTCAGGATACTTATACCATTTGCAGATAATGATGTGCATTGCAGTTTCAGCTGTCTGCATATGCATTTTTATGTTTTTTTTATGACAGCTCTGCGTACTGAACTAAAAGGCCATTTAGAGCTGTCAGGAAGTGACAAGCATTACCCTTTACATTTACAATTCTGTTAGCATGCGTTGTCAGGTGGGCTCACCGTTCCACCGACATACGATTTTCTTTGAAACCTATGTATGACTTTAATTTAATACAGCAGTCTCCCAAAAAAAAAAAAAAGTAAAAAAGGAAAGGGGGGGGGGGGGAAAGAACCTTATTAAGATTTCCTTTTCCATTTATCTACTTTTTTTTTTTCCCTTTCATGTATTTCTTTTTTCCACTCTTTTTCCCCCCTCTTTCTTTTCATTGTTTCCTTAAGCGTGGAACAGGGAAAAAGACAAAAGTAACTGTCTCACCTGGAATACTGCAGCAGGCTTCTCCATTCCAGCCTGTGATGTTACATAGAAAAGAGTTGATTTTTAGTCCATTTACTTAGGAAAAAAATGCTACCAGCATATGCTAAATATTGTACCAACTTATGAAAGCAGAAAGATCAGAACACCTGTAATTTACAATCTTGCCATGAACTGCAATAAATATATATGATTTTTTTTTCTTAGCTAGCAATTTAACAGTGCAGCTGAGACCAGTTTCCATCCCTATGGGTCAATTCTGAACGCACTCAAAATGAATTGTCTTCTGGTCTATTTTCTGTTGGTTTACTTTCTGTAGCTGCACTGTGGCTAACCTTCAAAGGTCCTCTTTAGCTTCCAAAGTTTCGCTGTCCCTTTGACTGCATTTTGAGCAGGAACTGGTGTACTAATGGCTTTTCCAAGATTCCACCTGAGAAAGGCCCACACTTGGAAGCACCAACCATCAGAGCCAGTCTGTGCTCTGCTGAGTGTACAGTCCAAGCACACTCCAAGTGAAGGAGGGAAACAGGCACACAGCTGTAAAGAAGGTTCAGCTTTATTCTCTGGTGGAAAGAAAGTGGTTAATTAAAGCAACAATCTCCATGTGAACAGATTTTTGGCTGTATTTTTTTTAATGTGGTAATGATACAGATATATTATTTAACAGCTGACAGTATGTTCAGTCTCTCATAAACCCCAGAAGAAGATACATCCCCAAAGAACTTGTAGTCCATGCAGTGGCAAGTCCCTGGATTGCACAGTTTGGTATGATGGTTATTGAGAGTTGTATTTCCCTGACTCATACCACTTCAGATTGAGTCATCGGTATTGTGTGGTTGGAAGAACTGGGTAATATTAGAAATAACACAAGTATTTTGCGTGCTAGCATTTCAGTTTGCCTGTTGGATTTGTCCTGAGGGGGTTTTTGGATGTTATACACAGACCAGCCCAAATGGCAGGGTGATTAGCTCAGCAAATCCATTGTTATTGGTAAGACCTGTATGGATGGTTTTGTAGTTCAAGAAGGCATCATAAGACTTAAGGATCAGAGCACAGTATGCTTTGCAGAAAAATGCCACGTGGCTCAATACTCAGGCAACTTTGACACTGAATTCCTCTCCTGTCATTGCATTAAGGGAAACCCTAAACATTATTTTTAAGCAGCTCTTTTTATGCATTGTAGCTGACACATCTGAATTCATGTTTCTATACTTCTTAAGCTCTTCATCTGTCTTGAATATAAGCTACTGATCTGTTGCATACCTGGGCAGACGTAGATTCACTGAGTAATTTCTGAATGTAAACCACCCTCCATTTCTTCTGAGGACCTTCACTTAAAACCCTCCCAGGGCACTTTTTCCTCTTATAATTTTTGAGTATGTACATTTATTTGGGAACTGTAGGCAGGTGACTTGATTCTGGTTCACCCAAAGTCGGTGACAGTTTCTGAATTTCATAGGAGGAAAGCAGATTCTTCAGGCTTGATGAAGGAAAATGGCGATAAATGTCCAACAGCCTAATTGAGATAGAGATTCGTGATGTGATATACTGAAAGAATATTACATCACTGTCAAGAGTTAGGACTGGGCCAGCCACTAAATGAGTGCTGGAACAGAGAGTGGGAACTGTTGTTTTACAATACATCCTTAAAGACAAAGGGTCACAGTCTGAGCTTCTGCCCCTGGAGATGCTGTGCAATTCCCACTGACCTGCAATAAGATCTCCATATGGTCTGCTTTAAATGCAGGAGGAAATTACGTAGTCCCTTAAATTTTCTGACTCTTACTTCAGTCCATACTTGTAAGAAGTGGCAAGAACTCCATCATCCTGCTCTTGCCTGGGCTGAGACCTGCTGTTCTTAAGGAAAAGAGGAGAATTCGTATGTATTTATTCCTTCTCTTCCTTTGCCACTATCTAACATTTTACCCCAACCTGTAATACTCTGCAGGGACCGATTACATTATTCCAACATAAACATTTTCCATTAACTACCTTTACAAGGTTTTCTTATTCTCTTCATTGACATTCTGCCTTTATATCAAATTTCAACTCCTTGTGAGTAAAGAAATAGAGTCTGTATGTGCACATAATCCAGTGTCTGGTATAAATGTGTATATTGTAGGCAAATATTTGTCTTTACAAGGTATCCTTGAATATGGACCAGATTCCTCCTTTGCAGCTGTCCATTCCTTGAGGCCATGAAGAACTTCATGTTTTTCTTCCTCCTATATTTCCCTCTGCATTTTCCTACAGTTAAGTCTTACACTTTATTTATTGCTTTTCAAGAGGTACTTATCCTGGTCCTTACTAAAGTCTTGAAGTCATTAAATCTTGACTATATTTACTACTTTTTACTTCAGGGACCAAAAATTCCTCATTGGTTCTTCCTCTACACACAAAATTAACTCAAAGGTGTGATCTCAGATATTTTCAAAAGTGCTCCAGTGCTATTCTTCTCTTTTAGTAGAAGTTCTAAGATTCAAGATAACTTTTAAAATTGTCTCAAGTTTTTAGTTCTCAGAGGCAGTTGGAGTTAAAACATTCACCCCCGCCCAGTAGTTTGGTGGATATTTTAATAAGATCTTCAAGATGTGAGCAACTATCATGCAACAGGTCACAAAGGAGGGCAAGAGGCACTGAGCAGCTCTCTTTCTCTCCATGAATATGTATATGGAGAAGGAAAGGGAACATGGGACTGCAAGAATAGCTCTGACATAAGACTCATAAAACCATTATTAGTTAAGCTGATTACAAACTCCTTAGGACTACTGAAGTACTTAGGCATAGCTCTGCAGGTTGTCATATTTTCTTTTCTGTAAGGCACTTGCATGGCCTAAAGCAGAGACCACTGTAGGAGACCTGTGACATTAGGGTTGAACTTCACTGATGTTTCCCTGAAGGTGTGACAGTCTCAGGGTAGTGTCTACAGATATTTGAACAGCTTCTGATTAGCCGTGTTGCAACATGTAACACTGTGCATAAGGCAATGTTCCCACATCCCACTTCTGTATGAACCTGAGGAAGGTCCGTGTCCTCCGAGGCTTCACAGACTAACAGAGGATGGGGAGAGAGGAAACCTAGGCTCAGAGAACAGATGCAACTTGTCCATAGCTATGTTGTGAGCAGTTAGAAGTAAGGCTAGAATCTTGAAATTCCAAGTGCCGAGCTGCTACTCCTCCTTATTACTCTGGCATATCTATATGCCCTTGGAGGATAGTGGTGTGTATTCATACATTTATCCATCAAAACAGTGGAATGACATAACAGAGGTCCTAGAGCAGGTTGCCTGAGAGCCACTCCAAGGAGACAAGCAGAGTAGGTCTGTTCTGAGGGTCCCTTAGACAAGCAGGAAAGCATACTCACATAGATACAACCCGATGTGAGCATGTTTGTTCCACCTGTGCAGCTGTGGGCTAGATCAGAAACTACTCTGGGATACTTTACACATACAGGGCTTCAGGGACAAAGGTCTGTCCGTTGCCCAATGTGGACAGGCCACAATTATCTGAGAGCTAACCATTTCTTAGATAAAGCTGAGGAGTGAAAGACTTTCCTAGAAAGCTTCACTTGGACCACATTACAGTATCACAGTATCATCAGGGTTGGAAGAGACCTCACAGATCATCAAGTCCAACCTTTTACCACAGAGCTCAAGGCTAGACCATGGCACCAAGTGCCACGTCCAATCTTGCCTTGAACAGCTCCAGGGACAGCGACTCCACCACCTCCCTGGGCAGCCCATTCCAGTAGCCAATGACTCTCAGTGAAGAAATTTCTCCTCACCTCGAGCCCAAATTTCCCCTGGCGCAGCCTGAGGCTGTGTCCTCTTGTTCTGGCGCTGGCTGCCTGAGAGAAGAGAGCAACCTCCCCCTGGCCACAACCACCCCTCAGGTAGTTGTAGACAGCAATAAGGTCACCCCTGAGCCTCCTCTTCTCCAGGCTAAACAATCCCAGCTCCCCCAGCCTCTCCTCATAGGGCTTGTGCTCAAGGTCTTTCACCATCCTCGTCGCCCTTCTCTGGACACATTCAAGCATCTCAATGTCCCTCTTAAACTGGGGGGCCCAGAACTGAGCACAGTACTCGAGGTGTAGTCTAACCAGTGCAGAGTACAGGGGCAGAATGACCTCCCTGCTCCTGCTGACCACACCATTCCTGATGCAGGCCAGGATGCCACTGGCTCTCTTGGCCACCTGGGCACACTGCTGGCTCATGTTCAGGCGGGTAATTGAATTTGCAGAGAGAAAGCCCCAGATAAAAGAGAATCCTCCAGTGCTTCCCTTCCTTCTGCTGACAGTGGAGGCTGGTGTAGTCACAGATATGTGTTTTGCAAAGATGAGGACGTTTTCCAAACAGGAAGGGTACTGAAATAATTAATATTTCCTGCAGATTCACTAAAAAGCAGGGTTCTTTTTCACAGCTGACCCACCACGGAGTCTGGTTAAGGCCCTCTGTGACATCTAAACCTCCTAAAGATAAGTCATAATTTTAATTACATGCCATTTGAACAGTCTGTGCAGGGAGACACCCATAAACTGTCAAATACACACATAAATAGTGATGATGGGACAGTTATAAAGGGGTTATATGATCTTTCCTCGTGGAGACACCAGTTCACTTGCATGAAGTGTGGGGAATTTTTTGCAGCCAATTTGAATTATTCATAGCATCTCCATGGGATCATAGGAATTGCCACAGTGGATCAGATTGCTTGTCCATCTAGTTCAGTATCCTGTCTCTCACAATGAAGAGTACGAGACAAGACATTTCAGAGAAGGATCCAAGAAATCTCAGGGACAGCAGCCAAGGGATGACCTGCCTGTGGGGAAAATTTCTTCCTCCCTACCTTCCCCTCAGGCAGCTGGTGGGTTGGATATGCCCTGAGGCATGATGGCTTCTATCATGTATTCAGATTTAATCCCATTATTTTTATTTGTTATTTGGATTGCAGTAGTTTCTAGAGGGAGTCAGCTGGGTCAGGTCCCCTGGTTGTAAGCACTGTACAAACACAGGGAAAATGACAGTCCTTGCATAATGCCTTTGTAGATGTTCTCATTACCCATATTGTCGTCTCTACATATTCATCACTTGGTCTTCCTCTGGAGTTGCTTTAGCAGTTCAGAGACATTCATCTTCCTATCTGTCTAAGACCCCTTAAGTCCTAAGTAGCTTGTTAGTTAACCACTCTGATTACAGATTTGCTAACAAAGGAAAGAGTGCACCAGTGGTGGAAGTACATTGGCATTTCTCAAAGTGTATTAGTCTGAACTTTAAAAGGAGAACACACAACCCCCAAACTTGTAATGACCTTCACTCTGTCGGTGACCCTCTTTTCTTTATTAACGTCTGCTGAACTCTAAAGCTTAAGTGCTATGTGATAAAATACTGTCCCTGTCCCTCCCACCCCAAGCTCTCCTCCCCCAGTGCAGCAGGATTGCATTAAGGCACTCAGCTTTGCACTCCACCTTCTCGTTTGGGTTCTGCAACTCCTTTTGCACAAAACAGCCTCACTGTAAAACTGCTATTTGACATTTTAACATCACCAGCTAGGAAAGGATGCTTTCACTTCTTGAGCTACAGGCATGGTTCAAGTACACTGCAAAACAAACCTAAGGTGGGTTCTGGAAATCTGTTAGTGAACTGTCTTCAGGTAAAACTTCCTGAGAATGCAGCACCTGTACTGCACTGCCAGTTTCTTGAAAGAAACTCGAACTGCAGCACCTTTCCTAAGAATATGTTCTTCTACTTCCAGAATAGGGATGGAAGCAGATTTTGATCAGATTTTTCTAGTTGGGTTTTGGGTATTTATTTATTTATAATTTAGCCAAGTATGTAATTTCAATGTAAGACCAAATCACAGAAGCTGAAAAGAAAACAGAGTAAACAAACCCCAAAGGACTTTCCCCACTGGGGCTTTTAACTTTTCATTTAGCTGAAATGCACGGTTGTTTTTTTTAAAGAAGGAAACAAAACCTTCATGTTTGAGAAGTATTTTCTCAAAACCACTAAAAGTTGTGTTTTTTAAGCAGCTTTCAACCACTCCTATTATCTACAGGTATTTTGTTGTGATTTCTTTTGCTGGGGATTCATTTCTCAGGCGTTTCATCCTGCAGCTTTTGGCATTACAGTTTTTCTGTTGCTTGTCTCTTGTCTCCATTCAAGGTTATGTAATTACATAAGGGTGGCATTTTTGCATTCTGTTGCTTAGATAACAATAGTAGTAGTAATAACAATAATAATAATAGTGCAGAGAGCTGGTGAAGCAGTTTCCAGCCTCCTACCTTCTTGCTGTCACTACCTATATTATAAATGGTGAGCACTTGTAACCCTTTATTCCATATCTGAGCTTCATCTCAGGAAAGGAAAGAGATTAAACTTGAAACTTCAGATAAGAGCCCAAATATTTTACATACAATCTGTACAGGGAGGGAGCAGGGTAGAAAATAGCAGTGGACACTTGAAGTGTGAGTGGCATGAGCTCCTGCAGTAGCTGTAAAATCTCCTCACAGAGAAAAAGGGGGAAATGAAGAAGCCATTCCTTCAAGCCCAGTGGAGCTTTTTCCCACATGAAATTTCAGCAGATTCTGAGCATCAAGTGCACAGACAGCAAATGATTATTTTATAGGTTTACACATTAAATTATGTGTATTTCCACAGCTTGTCAGAGCAATTAGAGTAACAGATAAGATGGCTGAAGACCCCTCAATGTTAAAACAAAAGGTTGGCAGGATGCTCAGAGAGCAAGTTTGGAGTGTCTCCTGGGGGACTCTCTTCTGGAGCGTGCATGGATGCTCAGGATTGCAGCAGGGGCACAACTTCCCAGGGATAACATGGTCAGAGGAACATGCACTTCTGTTGATTTACTACTCCTTAGCTCAGCCTGAATTTAGGACGATGGTTCAACCCTACTGCGCAAAGAGATTGTGTCCATCATCACTTACATGTCACAGGAGCTGGAGCAGCAGGGCAGAGGAAAAATCTGCATGGCCCAGTGGGTCAGGTACACTGTTTGGGGATAAATACAGTAAAATCTTTATTTGCTTTAGAAGACTTGCTCTTTGCATTTGTGTTTCATTTCTGCCTGCTTATTTTCAGGCACTGTTCTATTTATATCCACATCTTTTGGGAAGCAGAAAATTGCTTTACTTGGACTTTTCAATCATGATCTTTTCCATATGGGTTGATCTTTGCAATTTTCCAAGTGCAGGTAACTCCTCATACAACAGCCAGAACTTCTGTCTGGTGGCATTTAGTCCTAAGGAGAGATCTGAAGGTCTGCTGCAAACAGTGGCCAAGCACAGATTACTTAAGTCTCTCCTCTTGTCTTTCAGAAAAAAACTGACTGGCACACAAAATTTGTTATACAGGGTGTTCATAATGAGTCCCATGCTCACAGATTGCCTGGCTGATATAGAACAGAAATTTCTAAACCATGATCTAAGAATTAGCACTATTTATTTGTACACTGCAGCAGCCCCAGCCCTGGGCTAAAGTCAAGGTCCCACTGTGATAAGGGCCAGACAAACACACTCTGTCAGCCTGATTTGCCCCAAGGATCTGCAGCCTAACGGGAGAAGATGAAGCCAGGGCTAGAGGAAGGCTTGCTGGTGGTCTCAAGAGCACTTGCTGGAGTTCCTCAAAGCTGATTGATCACTCAGTGCTGGCAGGCCTCCTCCTTTCCAGCTGGTAAATGTCATTAAAAGACAGCTATAAATACATTAAATACTTTCCTAATATTACTTTTCCATGTGATCTGCTGCTGCTGCCACAGGGAAGCTGATCAAGAATGTGAGAGGAGGTGATCTCTGCAGCTCTGGAAAGGAGAGGAGGGCTGCACAGCCCAGCCTCTCCATTAAGACATGATCCACGTGGTGCAATAACCTGCAAAGGCAGAAGAGAATTAGTGAAGGAACATTTGTCTGTTGGTTACTACTCATTGATTGCTTAAGACAAAAAAAGCTTGGCTCTGGGTCTGTGCTCAGCAAATTATGTCGTTCTTGTTCACAAAAGGGAGAGCTTACAGTACAGTTTCTAAATTAAAGCTGGTGTTTCAAAATTAAAAGCAGACAGGGCAGATGTGCCTAGGAGAAATTTATATCCATATCTTTGGGGAATCAGCTAATCGCTCTGCCAGGGCTTCAAATCAGCCTTTCCTGTGTAAGGCTCAATTGCACCACACCTATACAAGCCACAATGAATAACATGGAATTAAAATGTTACCAGATATTTCCTTAACTTTGCCATGTGAAAAATGAGGGCAAATGTTGATGAAACCCAGAAATTCCAGGGCTCCAACAACATGATTTAATATTACTCAAGATGATTTTATAAAGAAAGGGAGAGTTCAGAGTCCAAGTGATCATCTCTGGCTTAATAGGCAGACATGTAAGATACTAAAAGATTGATTAGAACCATCTTAAACTGGAACATATAGAATTACTGATAATTCCTGCAGAGATATTGCAAGGCAGACACATTTATTTTGGATCCCAGGTACATTATAGTGATGCTATATTGTTTTATAGTAAAACTTGGCCAGAGCTGGTTAAAGAAAAAAAGCTTTCTTCTCTTCTCTCCTGCCCTGCAAACAGCCATTTTATGGAAGATGTTAAAAATGAAAATCTGCTATCAATTTGCAGAGTCCACAATGGACTTGTTTGCCATTTCACTTATATTTCCTCCCTCCCCCCCCATATTTTCCCCTTTAAGAATAGCCTAATCAAATTCAGGATTCATTAGTGAATTGGGATATAGGCATGAGAAAATTATTAATAAAAACCATCTGAAGCATTCACTAAAATAGGATTTTTTTTAATAAGGTCAAATATATTTGGAAAATGCTTCACTTTCTATAAATGACATGTTATATTCTAAGAATAAAACCCTCCTTTCCTCAAAATTTTACCAAGACCCTTGCCTGGAGATGTTTTCTATATCAGTGTTATATAGTTATGTACAGTAAATAGCATGCTGCCCAGGGAGGTTGTGGATACTTCCTCCCTGGAGGCGTTTAAGGCCAGGCTGGATGAGGCCTTGAGCAACCTGCTCTAATGGGAGGTGTCCCTGCCTATGGCAGGGGGTTGGAGCTGGGTGATCCTTGAGGTCCCTTCCAACCTAAACCATTCTATGATTCTATGACTCGTTGGCTTCTGATGTTAAATTTCTTGTCAGTTGACCCTGAGCACTTGGTCACTGCAGCTGGCTGCCAGGCTCTTACAAGGAGGGACTATGGTAGGAGTTTTACTCCAGCCTCCAGAGAGCTTTGGTGGAGGGAAAGTGATTTGACTGTGATAAAATTCACCTCTGCCACAGATCTGTGTCTTCAGGCCCTTCAACTCTTCCTTGCTAGAGGTGACTGCTGGCTGGAAATGGTAGGAATCCGGACTTACCTTGTCAGTAGCCCTCATTACAGACCCCAGCATGTGAGATCTGCAACCCCTGGCAAAGGTTGAGTCATTACCCCTCTTTTTGAGGTGTACTGCATATACATCCCCTGCTAGATTGGAGCACACCATTAAAAATGTTTTAATTTTTTGGTTTTGTGAATCTATGTGTATATAGATGTGTCTGTGTATCTATATGGAAAAAAAAAATATATATGGAAAAATTAGTCAAACACTTTTTTAAATCTCTCCTTAAAAGTTTTGGGATCTTAGCTCTCTGTCAGGGTGTAAATGATGAAGAAAAGCACTAATCCCTTTTAAAAGACAGTGTAAAGTAGCTTCTTTATACAGTAAAGATATCACAGCTTTAAAGGCAGTTAGCTTTGATCCTTTCTGGGAATTTCTTCTTTCCAATAATATAACATTTGATGAAGTTTCTAGTCCTGCTATTTCATGAGAATTTGCTTGTACGTGTGTTCCTCTTCCAAGAGTCAGGCTAAATAATACAGCCACGGGGCCCTGTCCAGTGTCAATGCTGAGAGGGGAAATGCTACAGTCAGAGGATGAGAAAAACAAAAAGAAACTGTTCCTCCTGTGGGTTTTTAATATTATTATTTAATTTTTGGTTTATTTTAAAATAGCATCTGTGTGAATCTGCTGATGAGTTTGGAAAGTTGGAAGTGGCCCTTGGGGAATAGGTTTTGTGGGCAGTGTGCAGGTGGTGGTCTGTGAAACTGTGTAGGCTCCCAACATCCAAAATCACAGCCTGCCTTGTGGATGCCATGCTGCTCTGTGTGCCTCTCTGTCATTTCTATCCCTAGATCTGCACAGGTATCTTTGGCACCTGTGTCTCTTCCTCTGTTCCCTGTGCTAGCATGTAGCAAATGGCTGTAAGCAAGCTGCCTTTATCTGGTTACATCTTCCAGCAATACATGGTGCCCCAGATGGCACTGCTCTTGGCAGAATGGAGTCTGGCCCCACTCCAATTTTTTTCTGCAGCTCCCTATGAACGTCCCTGGCTGTATGAGAGCCCCTGCCATCTTCTCCAAGGCTTTGAAAGCACAGTGTCCTGGCCCATGCTGGCAACAGAATGTGTTCATAGCAGGGACATTAGTCCAGCAGTTTGTGCTCTTTGGAGTGTTGCAGACCAGCAGCTCTAGCATAAGAAGTATAACAAGTGTCAATGCACCCTTGCAATAGGGGTCAAGGTGCTGCAGGCATTGCCACTGGGCAGTGGAAGGTCAGGGCACAAATGGATTGCCTGCTTGCTGTGGCTCTAGTGGAGACAGCATGTGGGTGTGCTTATGGCATAGATCAGTGGCAATCTGATCCCGCTAGTGGACAGACTTGCACTTTATTAGCAGTACAGGGAGGTCCGTATTGGTGAAGATGCCCAAAATTCTGGGAGCTATAGGGGCAGAAGCAGCTCCTTCATAGGATCAATCTGCTGATGTTGCTGAAGTACATCCATAGAACCGCAGCTGGTTTTCGTTTGGCTTTGGTTTGCTTTTAAGGGCTTTTCATCACCAGGAGAACTGTCAGTAGGGCTGCTGTGAACACAGGAGAAGCGCAGGCACCCCAGCTTTACAGTGTGAGCTCTGACTGCTCGTGCTGGCAGCAACACAGGCTTCAGAAGCCACAGCATGCAAACCCTGGGGCACTGCGCCTCCTGTTTCATCCTTCAGTCTAGGAGAGTAGAAATGTCCGACTGAAGTCTGATGGGAAGAATGCACATGCCCTTTAAGCAGGCAACAAAACTCTGCCAAGCCTTGTAGACTCAAGAGAATGTGTGTACAGCACAGACAGTGGAGGGGGAAAAAACCTTCACAAGCTTCAGCGTGTCTGGGGCTGAAATTAAACTTCCAGACCAAACTCAACAGGGAGTTTATGAGCTGGTGTTGCAAGTTACCCTGTGGCCTTTCTGGCCCCCCAGTGGCACAGGCAAGGTTGGGTGGTGGTACCCAGGGCAGAGTAAATGCCTCAGCCAGAGGATGCCATGCCAGCCTGCTCTCAACCTCCACCCTCTGGAAGATCAGGTGTGACAAAGCAGTTGGCCACAGCCTACTCACTCATTCCCTGGGTGACCCGAGGCATGACATAAATTAAAGCAGCCCTGTGGGAGCCCTGACTTAATCTGGGACTATGCTGTCAGTAGCATGGGCCAAAAAGTAGGGAGTTAATAGACAATTCAGGGTTTTGTGATTGTGCCTTCCATTTCTCAGGAGTTGTCTCTAGAAAGCAGGGTTTGGACAGCAGAAGGGTAATTTTAGGCAAGAAAGACTTCTCCAAACTTGTAGGAGCCTGCTATTTTCCTAGTCACGTTGGTTGTTTTCTGATAACAGTATTATTTGCCATTGGTCTTCTGGGAGTGCCACCAACATCATTAATCAAAACCCTACGCTGCTTACCGGTACTGAAGTATCCATACTGCATCATCAATCATAAATGCAGCGAAGGGTGCACTCTGGATATCTACAGAGAGAAAGTGATAACATGGTGGAGTGCAGGGAAGGAAAAGGAAAGAGGCTTAATTACCCAGAGGTCTTTGGTCCATCGCTCACATTGGGAACATCTCCACAGCTCTATTTCGGTTGTGTCTGCCTTTTAAATCCTTGTAAACAGCAGTTAAGACAGAAAGCTTCATTCTGCCGTGCAGGGTACCCCACTGCTTCTCGAGCTATTATTTTAATAAGGCCTATTTTACAATTAAGGCACCATGGGCTTTAAATTACATATAAAATAAAATGTGGAAATTGAAGCATTAAGCGTGCGGCTGCCATCGGAGGCTCGGCAGCCTCGCATTAAGCTGCTGCCTGTTCTTCAACAGAGCGACAGAAGGTAGAGGGTTTGTGCTACAGAAGGAGAAGAACAATAACAGCCTCTTGCCTCTGGGGAAAGCACTGCCACGGGTCTCGCTTGGGGGCTGCGCTTCCCTCTGGACTGGGCTGGCTGGGCTGGCTGCAGTGGTGGGTGCCAGCTGGGGACCCCCACAGAGATGGTTTTTCCTTTCGCCCTCCTCCTCCAGCTCTAGACAAGGTGCCTGGCACAGCCTTGTAAAGCTGGGCGGTTTCAGTTACACTCGTTGCTGTTGTCCGCTGTGATATGAGGAGCAACTCTCGCTCCAGATGGTTGTAAAGGTTAACGAGGAATTTATGCAGAGCTATATACAAATCAGGCTGAATCTTCTGGCTGGGAACAACGAGTCGCTGACATAAATTTAGTTTTCTGAACATATGTAGCTTGGCCACTAAGGGAAACTGGAGAATGGCAAGCTCCACTGCAGAACATCACTTCTCACTGCTGCTGCCAGCAGGAGGGGACAGCACTGCCCATGGCACAGAAGCCCTGGGCCTTCAGCTCTGCTGCAAAGCGGTTCCTGCACCCAGAGTCCAGGGACTCAGCCTCGTCTGTGCACAAGGCTAGGGCACATGTGGCTTGTGTTGCCAGGACCAAAGGAGAGGTTGGTGTTTCATATACATGTGGTGCTGAGTGACTTGGCAGTGCTGGGTTAACGTTTGGGATAATTCTGAAGGTCTCTTCCAACCAAAATTATTCTATGATCCATGTGTATTCCTTCATTGCTCTTGAAGCAAAGCAGTCCAAGAGTCTTTCTCCTCAGAGAGAGGAGCGGGCCCTGCATGAAGGCAGGAGCTGGGACTTTATGTTGGAGCTGAGCTACAGCCATTCACCTTCTCACTAATCAAAGGCTTTGGTATCTCCAACAAGAGAAAGAGAATGCAAGAGCTACTTTCTCTTCCTGTGTGCACAGCTCCATTAGCAAAGTAACAGCTGCTTGTGCCAGAGGCTCAGGGAACCTCCTTCCTCCAGCTTTATAAGGTGGCCCAGGTCCTACACATCTCTTGTGATGTTTTTTTACCTTCTCTTCACTGAGTATATTTACTCAAGATACTTGTCTACTACCCCACTATGCCAAAACCTTTCTTACTTCTCCCAGCACCAGTGGTCCCAATAGCATGGGACATGGTTTTATTTATTTTTAAAGTTGTAGACAGATCAAAGTGGGATGCAACAGAGGCAGCTGAAGAGCTTCCTTATTGGCTTCTTGCATTCTGGAGCTGATGAGTTCCTCTGATAAACTGGTTAGAATGGGGACGGGGAAGCTGGCTAGAATTTAACCTCAGGATTGTGTCTTCTCTGCAAGAGCAGGATAAAGGGAGAGGAGGCTCCTGCTTTGCCTCCTTAGGATTCACCCAGGTCATAGAGTCAAACAATCTTTCTGAAAAAGAGATGTATGCATTGATGTACCTTGTGATATGCAATTGAAGATAAATAGTGATGCTTCTTGGATGAATTATTCTCAGATTTAATAGACTATAATTCTTAATTTTTCTGAGACTTTTATCTCCTTGTCTCAAGAGCTTTATTGAATTATTCACTTACAGAGGCTTAAGGATCTTCTATTTACAGTTCTCTACCTCACCTTGCATGCAGTGCAATGGGGCTGTCAGCTCTTTCCTGTGGAGGTCTTTTGCAAGGCAGAGGGTTTTGACTTGCTGCTGGCTGGGCCTGCAGAAGAGGCTGAAATATGCATTGTTGCTACTCCATGCCAGAGAGGTTGTGGCTGGTGGCTTTACTTAGAGCTCAGAAGCAGTGAAAATGTTCAGTGCAAAATTGTCCTCCTGATCTGTTCCACCTCGTATAATAATGTGTACAAGCAGGAATACTCTGAACCTGTTTTCAACTCCATGTTCCAAATACACTGACCTGCTTCACTCATCCTCAGGCATTTTCAAGCCCTCTGCAGTTTCCTGCCAACTCTCCCTGTGCATCATTTCTTCCTGTTGTGCAGTCCTACCTACAGAATCACTTTGGCATCAAGCATCACTGAAGTCTGTGGACATAGATGGGACTGACCTGATTACAGATCCAGTGCTGACCATCAGCACAGGAAATAATTTCGATCCCTGTGTCTGAGACTGGGAAAAGGCTTCTGCGGCCACACAAGCTGCTTATTATTGTACAATGCTCTGGGCCCCATACTAGATTCATAAAGAGCCCAACTCCACCCTGTCTGGACTCTCAAGACTCTTTTGGCATCATTGCTCTCATTTGAATATGGGCTAGTGGCAGCCTGGAGAAGACTGCTCTCAAAGAGGCACCTCCAGCAAGAGTAATTCCCCAAAGAGCTGATGGCTGACCACAGGTAGCTCAACTCCTGCTTTCTCTGTCACTTCTTCTCTTTTGGATCTCAAGGAAACAACAAACTCCCTAATATACCAAAAATCCCTGGCTTCCCTCCCTGGAGTAGTAAGCTCAAGCAGATTTTCAGTGGCTGGTCTTTCCAAGCATACTGCAGTTTACCAGGCTAGAGACTTGTCAATCCAAACAAGGCTGAGACTTTCCTTCTGCAATATGAAAAGCACACAAAAAAAATCATAAATCCTCCTGGCATTACTGGCTCACACCACTAAACTATTCCATGCCAGTCCTATTGTTAAACTGTGAGTATCAGTTTCAATACTGTAATAAAATACTGCATTTGAAATTTTACAGTTTCCCATTAACCTCCCTTCTCCCTCTCTCCCCCACCTATTACATCATCCCTCTCTTCTTCAGCTTGACATTGTTCTGACATAAAACTTGAAACTTCCCCACCTTTCACTTTTCCATTCTTTCCCCCTTTTTCAGAGCCTTTAGCTGTCACTTGTGCAATAGAACAGCTGAGCCAAAGCAATAAAGTGCTGCTTACCCTCCCTGAACAGCCTGAGCAATTTTTAAAGACATCTATGCCAAGTACCACTGCTTCCCACACTCACACACCACCCCCACCATCTTGTGCCCAGTCTTGATTCTACTCAGTATGTTTATTTGAATGCTGGATTTTTCCCTCTTTGCTTGCACTGTCAGTTTGAAAACAACCCTGCTTCCACAATTTTTCCTGCCAGAGGAGCGTATTGTTCTTTCTGTTTAGTTCTTTCTCCATGGTCTGCCAGGCTTTTATTTAGGAGTAGGCACTAGGCTTTTTATTCTCAGGGACATCCTGTTTGAGGATGACCCTCAAGGTAGGCCCTGAGGTAGACCTCCAGGACCTGAGCAAATGATGACTTCATCAGGTATTAACCAAGTCCAGCACCCTGCCATGTGGCAGTTCATCTTGCAGTCTTCTTCCTGAACACAAAGGTAACCTTCCTGAGATCTGTGAAACCACCATAGCAGAGGACCAAGACCAGTACCTGATAGCTGTGATCCTCATGAATTACCTTGTTTCACGTGTTGTCTTCTCCCTCTCCTCTATCTTGTCTAACATGAGTCTGGTGTAAAGTAGGTGACTGGTAGCACTACAGCATCAAGAGAAGAGAAGATTTTTCTAGTCCCACCATAATGATCCATAGACTTTCTTGCCATTGACTTTGCTTATCTTTGTGCAATGAAATCCTCCTTTGCAGTTTCAGCAACAGAGAAAGCTGGGGGAAAGGATAGAAATAGTCTTATAAAGAACAGAAAGTGGGTTTGATTGAGTGATGGTCAAGTGGCATTTTTATGCTCCAAGTGAATGTTCACTGCTCAGAGCTAATAATCCCACAGGATGGCGCACGCATGTGGCTCAGCTCCATTCTTTTCCTACAGACATGAGTCCTAGGACAGGATGGTGAGCAGTTTGCCTTGGGTGCAGGGGTTTGTAATAGAGTGAGTGTGTCTGTATGGAGGATGATGATCCACCACAGGCTGATGCCAGATTCTTGCCCTCCTTAGCCTGGCTGCCTTTTCCATGTTATGCAGAAAGATCAAACCATAAAACCAACCCTAGAGTGTGATCTGACACTAACAACAATTAAGAGTTTGTGAAAGTGCTGAAATCAATATTTTTCTATTTTTGAGGAGGAGCTGAGTTCTCTGTTGTGGGGGTTTGGGGTGGTTTGTTGGAGTTTTTTGTTTGGTTTGTTTTGTGGTTTGGTGTTTTTTTGTTGTGGTTGTTGATGTTTTTTTAACTTTACCTCCTGCAGCTGTTTGAGTTTTTGTCCTGTGTAATAACGTGAATTTCTGATGATTTAAAAAGTTTTGTAGGGGCTGAGCATTTTGAAGAGTGGCTGTATTGTGAGCTCTCCTCGTTCTTGCTTTTTACACAGACACACACAGAGTCTCACCAATCCGCCAGTCACCTCGAGCCTACCTAGAGAGACTGTTCTCTCTAAGGATCTGTCTGCTACATCTGCCTCAGGCTGTTCCTAAAGAGAGACAACTAATTGGGAAAAATTATGTTTGGTGGCTCTGTGATGTGGACTCTAATTCCAGGCCTCTCAAACTCACCGCAAGTTCATGGCTTGGTAATATTGCCAGGGGCTTGGGAAGCCTGGAGCATCAGGGCAGATGTTTGTACTTTCCATCCTGAAGTGGAAGACTGTAAAGATTTGGGCTGATGTTTCCAATTCTACTTCACAATTAATTAATGAATGAGCCCAGTATGTGGGCTGAACTGTTAACATTAGGGCTGACAACGGACATCCAGGCTTCCCAAATGCTCTAATTGATAAGTTTACTTTTAGAGGCTCAAGGGTCTTATTTACCTTTCAGAGTTTCAGTCTACACATTGTTTTTATTTTGAGTGTAAAAAAAGTGCTTTGACATACAGGGTGAACTCAGCTACCTGCATGCTTGTATTTAGCTTGCTTGCCTTCCAAACCTCCCCAAGGGTGCAGACAAGAGAGGGAGAGAAGATGAAGGAGGCGGTGACTATGAGATTAACTACAGATGCTGGGCTAACTACAGAAAATAGCAGAGGAGGAGGAAGCAGGGGAGCAAAATCTAACCTCATCCACTCTTTTCTCAAAAAGAAATTATCAGGTAGACTGTCCCAGAGAAGCTGTGAGTCGATCCCAACACTGCTGGGCTGATTTCAGTGGAGGATGACAATTTGCATGAGTTGAAATGTAGCCCACAACGGTTTCATAGCCTGTAAACACACTTTAAGACAATTCTGGGGGAAGAACCATATGATTTTGAAAGGGAAGACCTTCCCCCAAAGAAAGAAATACTACAACTAATCTGAAGCTATCAAAATAGGCTACATGACTCCCCACTCGCTTTGAATTATGTGGCAGGATGATATTTGTTCTCAAGTGGAGCTTGTCCCACAACTCTGACTGGCTGTGGCTGGGCAGGGACGGGGGGGACGTTTCAGTATTTATTTTCTTTCTGTTGATTTCGACCAGATTGCCTGTGCTCTGCTTAATGTAGTGCTTGCTGGAGAAGTGGGACGAATATTCAGGCACGTTAAAAATAAATCCAGAAATAGCAGCTTATAAATTTGGGTTTTTCTCCTATTATTATTTATGGGTGAATCCTGTCAGATGCACAAATGCAATGCCTTTGTAGGCCGATGCTGGGATTTATATCAAAGGGCTTCTAACATATACTTCATGTACTCAGCTGCAACTATTATAAGCTATTTCATGTACAGCTAGAGACAAACGATCTCTCTCATGTTTGTCTTAACTTTAAAATGCAGTTGGGTTGCTCAAATTCACTTTCAAACCTCCTGCATGGGAGAAAGGGGGTGGGGGAGATTTATACTCCTTTAATATAATCAATTCTAAGCATATCTTTAGACAAAAAATTTAGAGATCTACGCATCGAGAAACACCTCTATTAATTTCAGGATACACAATTTTATGCATTTTTTATGTGCATTTAAAAAGGGATTAATTTTTTTAAAAATAAAAGCCCTTCCTCTGTTGAGAAAGCAAATTCTAACAGGAACATTTTGAAATAAAATCCCAGAAGGCAACAATCCCTCCAACAATTAAACTGGGAGAAGGTCCCCTGAGGGCAGACCAACGAAATTTAGTAAAAATAATTGCTGTGCTGGGTCCTTGCTCTATTTTAGCTGAGTATAAACAGACACACAAAAAATAACCTACTGAGAGCAAGAACATTCCTACATGAAACAGGCTAACAACAGAGCCATGTAACTACCTGGCCACACCACTTGGCTTTTTTGCTGGCACGCAGCACAGCTTTTTATACTTCAGCCAATATAAAATAACAATCAGGCTATTTACAAGGCTCTGCCAAATATTAACCTTATATCCAATTCTCTTCAAGCCTTTCAAAGTCTCTAATGTGAACCATGCAAGTTCCTCATTACCTGACAATCTTCTGTAACTCGGATGTTATGGGCTAGTTATATATTTTAAAAGATGGTGTGTTTATGCAAAGATAATGATGCGGTCTAGTTTATGTTGAAAAACTTAACAATTAATGAACTTATAATCCCCTTTACTCTTCACCTCCCCTCCTCCTCCTCCTCCAAAACAAACCAAAAAAAAAAAAAGAGATTAATTTGCTGGAGAAAACAGGTTCATGTTTGCCCTTAAGAGAGAGGCCAAAATTACTTTAGCATGTGTGCCGCGGTTAAAACAAGTTAGATGCACACACGTTCACAGCCAGGTGAGAGCTGTTGTAAAAGAGAGCTGAGGGTGAAGAAAGCACAGAGCTGACTCTTAAAAACTGAAGGCTACCTCCAAAAAGCAGCATTGGGCATGCAAGGAACTATCAGGATTACTAACTGTGAGACAAAGGCTTTGGCTGGCTGTGGATGACACTGAGGACGTGGGAACAGGCTCATTAGCAGAAGGGTGGTGGGAAGGAGGAGGTGGTATGGAGCAATCCTTTAGACTTCTCTTCTGTGTCAGACACATATTCCTGGGTTTAACAAATACATTTTTGCCTTGCCAACTGTTCTGTCGTGGTCCCTTGGAGCTCTTTAATTATTTAAGGCAACTGTGTGTGCGTAGAAGAGGGAGAGAGGGGCCATGAGAGGCACTTGACATCCACAGTAGAGCTGGAGTGTCCAAGGTGACTGGGGTAGTGCTTGGCCTCAGCCAGCTGCACACTGCCCCAGCAGCCAAAACACCAGTGCTGGAGGCACACAGGTGCTCACATGGCCACTCTGGCTCACTACAGCCACTGATGGGCTGACACTGCGCACTCCCGGCCCTGTCTGAAACTTGGCCCTGTCACCCTGCAGAGGAAGTGTTTCTTCCCACAGCTCAGGGTCATCTTTCTAATTGGGCTCCTCTTTTCTCTCTGAACATCTGTGAATATAATTTTGGAAATAGGCTGCATCAAATATTGGGTTTCTTGTTTTAAAGCGAGCCTTTAAGTCCCTTTTTTTTAGACACGTTTTTACCAGCAGTACTTTTAACAATAGGTTACTGGATCCATCACACAATCTGACTAAAAGTCCGTATTTATTTCCCTAATTTTATAAACATTTAATAGGTCCTTATTAAACACATCAGCCAGCATGATTTAATAACACAATCAGTCTAGAAGTTTAAGAAAATTGAAAACAGGATTTGAATGTAATACAGCCACAATTACCGGAGATTATAGGCAATCATTTCCATATGTCTGCAATGGGGAGCTGCTAATCTCTGTTTGCGTGGAGGTGATTTCCTCTGGAACACTTCCCAGCCTTCAACAGCGCTAGTGCTGAACAAATTAGATTTGAAAGTCCCCAATTTTATGACTAAGGTAATATACTCTGTGTATTTAGAGAAACACTGATTTCCTATTTTAACTGGCTTCCAAATGCTGGACAGAGACCTCGGCTTCATTTAGTTTGGCTCTGCTTAGGTATATGGTAAAAGATTTCTTTTTTAAAGGGTCGGCACATGTATTTTTGGGTATCTTGTGGATACACGACAAGTTCCCTCCATCCATAGGAGGGAAAGAGTTAGCATCATGATCCAGTGACATCATGGCTGAGGAATGTGCAGCAATTAGCCCTGCAGTACTGCAGGCAGCCCATGGCCAAGGGACAAGCAGCTCCCTCCTGCTACACTTTAGGAGTCCTAACACCTTATTCCCTGACCTACCGCTTATGAGATCCTGAATAGCGTCACTTGTGTTTTGTGGGAATTCATCTGGTAAACTGGGCTTTTTGTGCATGGCCTTGGCTTGGCTTTGGCAGTTACTATTGAAAATAGGACTGCTGTTGGGAAAGATTTCCTGTGCGGAGCAGCCATGAGCTGGGCTGGTTTCAATAGGAACCAGTGACTAGTAGAGATGGGAGAGCTTCAGAGAGCCTCCCAGCAGTGAACACGGCAGCCTCTTTGCGGGGGATGTCAGGGTCTGCCTGGCCTTAAGGTGTCCAAGGCATTTTTAGAATTTATTTTGTCAAGTGATTTGTGTTTGTGAAATGTTTATGGCAGTCACAGCAGAGAACCCAGGTAAGAGAGTAAGGCAGAAATCTGTGCTGCCCGGTAGCGAGAGAAGAGCACAGGAGCAAGTGGATTCCCTCTGTGTGCACACAGTTACAAATAGCATCACTCATTTCACTCCTTGTAGCTGGACCATGGCATTGGTGAGCCTTTTGGACAAGCCTCGAAGGAGAGAATGAGAAAGGCCATGCTGGGGAGGGAAGGAAGAATGCGCAAACAGATGAATACCTGCTTCCCTTATCTTTTGAGTGCTTGTATTTGTGAAGCTCGCAGCATTCTTGTGCTATTGTAAAGTGCCTTCCTTCGTAGGATCTGGGCCTGAAGACTGAGAAGGTCCCTCTGCTGTTTGACTAAATCAGAAAGCTGATACTTGAGACTAGGCAATGATAGAGCAGATGCCTCTGCTGGAAAGGCTCATTTGTGACTAGACGATCTCCTTTCTCATCTGAAGGAGGGAAAAGTGGCCCTTAACAGCCCCAAGTGGGGGCTTCAGCACATGCTTAACTCCATCATTGTTCAAGAAAGCACTTGGGCACATACCTGATTTAAAACACGTGCTTAATTCACCTCGACTTCAATTCATTCAAGGTACAGAACAACACATGATGCCAGGACACTGACCTTGCTAAAAATGATGCAGGACCTTTCAGTCAAGCACATGCTTAAAGATTCTCTTGAATTAGAGTTCTAATTGGAAATTTAGGATTTTATTCTACTGGTTTTAGTCTTAGCAAAAGTTGGTACACTCGGGTATCTCTCAGGCTGTTCTTGCTAAAATATCCAACAAATCAGATGACACCCTCCACTCTCCCTCCCCCCTCCCAGAAAATAGCCTACCAAGAATAAAACCCCACTGAGCATGGAAATGCACTTTGATTAGGAGTCAGTTTGTGATAATCACGAGCAAACTTTTAAGGTGACCAGAACTAACATTTTTCAGCTGCAGTGACATGAGGGAAGTCACCAAATTGTGTTTTGCTACCTGTTGTCCCAATATAGTTTTCCAATGGAAATTAAGAATGCTTCAGGTATCAGAGTGGCATACAGCATTAAGCTTGCCATAAACCAACCTTGGACATAACAGCTGACTCAAATTGAAATTCTATATAATGAGCTAAACAAACAGTGACAGGATTAAGTAGGTAAAGATATTAGGTGTGTTTTCATTTCCAGGTAGCAAATGTTGAACACATACCATGGTTTCATCTGCAAAGTTTGCTTCTATGATCTGTCTTCAGCTTGGTTAGACCAAAAGGAAAAGAATACATTGGTTCTTGTAATAAAATAAATGTACAATCCCTGCACATTACTGCCTTTGTAGTTGTTTTTACCCTAAAAAAGCCCAGCTCTAGAGCACAGTATATTTTTCATCATAAACTTGCTCATGTATGCATTCCAGATGGCGTGAAGAAGGGGGTTCAGGAATTCTAGTGGCAACCACTAGTATAACAAAAATAAAGGTAAGGCCCAGTTTTATGATGAATCTTGATCTTAAGGAGTTTATAATGAGACTGGCTCCAAGTTATACTTGGAATACATGGATACATTTATTACATCAGTGGATACCTTCACCCACTTCAAAAAAAAATCTGCCTTGCTCTTTTTTTTTTTCAAGTGAAAAGGTTGCTTGCAGTTTTAAGATGTTTCATGGCCTCCATTCCATACATAAAGAAAGAGCTGATTAAAAGAAAATTGGCACAACAACTCCCAGTATATTGTAATCATTCTCCATTTGGACATAAAACATTCTCCCACATCCCAGCTATCTAGGTTGATTAACTTTTCAAAGCATTATGGTGTAGAAACATGCTGACTCCTTTTGCCATCTATTTTGGATATGAAATACAACCTCTTCCTTAGAAAGGTCCATTAATAAGTATTTGCATCAATACACAAAAATATGGCAATTAAGGTTGCTAGATTGGGCTATTAAGTTCAAGTTTTATGGGAAAGGTTTTTTCCTTCTTTTTGTTTTTAAGTCCTTGCCAACAAGAAATATGAGCTCAACTGAAATAGGTTTTAGGAAGAGGGAGGCAATAGGCCCCCATTCAGGAAAGGCTTTCAGCACATGCTTATGTTCCATTGCTTTCACTGGGATTTAAGCACATTCTTAATTTATTTGTGAATGGAGTTGGGATTTTTATGAGAAAATCTTTACAGTGGACACTTTTTTTATGATAACATGTTTGAGGCTGTAGCCTTGTAAACTGGAATAAGAGTGGCAAGGTGTGAGGCAGGAACCAAACTTAAGAGACAGAAACAGCAACATGAGGCTGGGCATGCTGAAAAGCAACATGGGGAACCAACTCTGTCCATGTGGAGTGAAGTTAGGGATATGGCTAGGAGCAAGGACCACCATGGGTGCAAGTCAGCTGTGCTACACAGGCACTGAAGGTATAAGTAATTCCTTGCTGGTTTTGCCGAAGAAAGTTTGCTGCAGTTGTCTAGACCATGTACAATCCAGAGGGAACTCAGTCCAGTGAAGGTGGTCATATTGCCTTTCTAAGATGCACTTTGGTTGCAAGAGGTTGCTTCAGGAAATGCTGGTCTCTCTTTAATGATGAAGAGGGAGTCTAGGTGATGGCTCCAGCTAGATAAATCCCATCCCAGCTCACTTACTTTGCAGCTCTTCTTTTCCATTTTCATGAAACAAAGGAATCTATCAGAAACATTTGGTTACCTCTCTAGCAGTAACTGGAATGGGGTAAGGATTGGTCATATTTAGTAAATATTTTTTTGTTAAATAATTAATAATTTTACCTTGAAACCAGCTCCTAACGCACCTATGCTGCTGGGTATGAAGGAAGTAGATGCTGGTCTGTCTGTTCAAAATGCTTACTTGACTTCTGATTTGTCTTCTGGCCTGTGGTTCAGACTCAGACATAATCTTGGAGTAAGACACAAGTGAGTGAGATGAACATGAGGCAGAAGTCTTTACAGTAAATATCTTGGCTTGTGTTATTTTTTTGCTTTTTGAACTCTAAAAGCAGTTATTTGTCATTTATTTGATATCCCTTGACAATAAACATGATGTCTGTGAAGAACTAGTTACTGATAAGCTATCCAATAAGGTCAAAACATGCAAACACATGACAGCAACAATAATATAGATGTTAACCACTGCACCCTCCTTTCTTTTTCTCCATAACCTTTTAGATGGTGCACTACTGTGTTTTTGTTGGAAGCATGTGCTACTATTGCTTCGGCAATAATTCCTCTTCATGCACAGCAAACAGAAAGGATTTCAGGCATTTTATTTCCTTGTCAGCTTCAATAAATGCAAAGTGATTTACCCAAAAGAGCAAAATATCAAGACCAACAGTTTCAAAGTTTTGTTTTGTTTTTTTTTCTTTAATTCAGAAAGCAAACAGTAACTTTGCAGGCAGACAAGCAACAACAAAAAATATTTTTCTGCATAACTTATAAGCTCATTTCCTTTGATTCCTGTAAATGATGTCATGGAGCCCAGCTGTTGTGTTTCTGTGATGATTTCCCTTACTCATGTTTCACCCAGTCATTTCAGGCCCTAATGGAATTACTTTGAGTGAAACCTGGTTTTTTCATGGTTCACCTCCCACATCAGCTGACTCCAGGAACTCTTCTCTGGGATGCATGGAGAGTAGGTACAGATTGAGTAGGTTTTAAAGACTGGGGTTTTTTTCTGGTTTGCTTATAATCAGCTCCTCACCCTGATGCAAATCAGTGTGCTGCAGGTATGAGGGCTGATGAGTGATGCAGGCATAAAATTCACTATTGTCTAGTTTTTGTATATGGAGTTTTCCAGTGCAATTCAGCATCCTGGACATTCATGCTGGCTCCACGACTCAAGCAGGTTTTTCCTGTTGATATTTGATGTGAAGGAGAGGATTTCAGTAACTACTTTTGACCCATTTTATTGCCTATTCTTTGATACCAAAATCCATAATGCACAGGCTTGATTCTTGAGTCCTGCCAACCAGACACCTATTTGGACTACAGTGCATCAGTTTTACCTGCTCAAAAGACTTTTCATCTGCCAAATGTTTTCTTTTAAAAAGAATAAAAAGATGCTGCAGCTACTATCCTTCCATACCAACACCTAAAGGTGACAGCACTCCCTGGATGGGGGGATTAACAGTCCAGTAGCCTTTGTGAGTGATTCAAATCCATATATTCTCCCCCAGGGAGATTGCCCAATATAGTCAAGTGCAGAATGGTTTGACCCAGAGTATAGCAGATAGGTAGCAAAAAAACTCCAACAAAACAAAACAAAACAAACAGCTTTAGTGTCTTGATGAACCACTTTAGATGGAATATTCAATCTTGTAAGAGTCCGTGTGTCTGTGTAAATATATATGGGAAAGTATCTTCTTTCCTTTGCAGTTGGTTGGGGGGGGTTAGACTTTTAATGCTGCCCTTCTTCTTTACCTGCTGCTGAGATCATTTTATTTTAGGCATCAGTGAAGACTGAGCTAACACTCTAAAGTGAATAAAATACAGGAAAGGGACCACTGGCATGGGTTGATGCAGTGGTAAGGCAGCAAGTACAGAAAACCAAACATCAGACCTGTTGTATTTTACCTGAGATATCTGTATTAAGGACACAGCTCTACAGTAGCTGCTGCAAAATCAGGAGGGAAATTGGCAGCTTCAGAGTGACTTAGCCTCATCAAAGCCCTGAATTAGAGATGCTTCTCTCTCACCCCAATAGCAGCTATAGTGATTGAGCCTGATCTATGAATCCCAATCTGCTCTAACGTGTTCTTCCACCAACCCTTATTTGGTGTAGATCCTTTCAGCCTGCCTGCCTCCCTCTCCATTTGCTATGGGACCTCTGCCCTGCTTTGTTAAAAAAAAAAAAAAGAAAAGGTAATATATTACTATTAGAAAAAGATGGGACTTGAAGAATCCCAGCCTGAGAGGGGAATGTGAGTGAATTAATCTCTCATGGTGAAGAGGAAATTATTTTTGTTGCTAGCAATGGTTGTTTTTTTTTTTTCATTGGAATTTTTCCCCCAAAACTTTCAGGCATTCATCAAAAAACCAACATCTCAATTTTTGTAGATGCAATGTTTCACTTTTTAGTTGCCAAATAACTTCACATATTTAATTTTCCAGATTTTTTGGATGCTTTTAGGAAGTTGTCACAAGAGACCCTCCCTGGTTAAAATTCCTCTTCCAAGAAAGCCACTTAGGAAAAAAAAAAAAAAAAGGAACAAAGATAATTCAAGCAGCTTTGTCCTAACTAGAAACAATGCTGCTGTTAACTTTTGCCCACCTTTTATTAAACTCAGTCAGAATCTTTCTGGTCCTTTTCATGTGACACAAATGGGGGGTGGGGGGGCAGGGTATTGATCTGCTCTGCTTCTTCTCCAGGCTGGATGCCTGGCCTGGCCCAAACAGGGACCTCAACTCACCACTTTTCAGCTGTGCTTGTCCTCTTCTCCCTCTTTCTTTTTTTGTTAAATAGAAGTTGACATAACAGAAAAGAGGAGCCTGCCAGGAGGGCGTCAGAGTCAGCAATGATCACAATCAGACATTGCAATCAGATTGCTCTACCAAATTCTAGGAAGCAATGATCATCTGTTTCAATGGTTATGGGGGGAAGGAGGGGAGTCTAGGGAAGAAAAAAATTAATAGAGCCACATCCAGGATTTTGCATTGCAAACAGCACCTTGTTGCCTGTTGGACAGCATTGAAATTTGGGTTGAGAGCAGTGCAGGTTCAGGACTTTTTGCACTAGAGACAAGCATCAGCTAATGTGCAGGAAAATCAGGTATGGTGCATATGACAGTTTAAATATTTCCATTTTCTTTCTGGGACCCAAGCTGGACAGTAGCCTGGAACAGTTATTGAGTGGCCTTGGCCCATCTGGCCAATATATTTCCACACTTTCCTCCCCCCATCCTCCAAACACACTGAACAAACCCTTTTGCCATAATTGGAAGCAGCTTGGTCTGCTGGGGTAAGTGGGGGACCACAGTCCTCCCCCTCGACTGTACCCCATACTGCGCAGGTGGCTGCTGGCAGTAGCTGCACATTGGCCTCACTGTATGATCTTCTCCAAGCCCAGAAAATATTCCAGGCCACAGAATGCTACCATGCATGCAACAAAGGCAAAATTCATTTATTCACTCGAGCAGATGATGGATAGTCTGTCAATGTTTATACAGTAGACACAAGCCTAATTCTCAGGTATTAGTTGATTAACACTTGAGTCATAGTGTGTGTCCTGTGTCCAGCAATGTGGAACATCAAATGTGTGAAAAAGATTAATAGTGTGCACACATGTTACTCAGAGGATCAATTTGTCTGGGGTTTGAAGAGGTGGTACCCTGCAGATCAATAGGAAAGGAGAAAATTAGAGTAATATGTTGAAAGAAATCACAGCCGGGTCTATGCATGGCTGGGTTATCTGCTCCAGATACTCAGCTTCTCGTAAAGACTTTCAAAGACTGCAACAAAATGTTAAGCACACTCTCCTGGAAATGCTTTTTGTTTCTTGCAGACCTATAGCTTCCCCAAATGGCAAGGGACACAAAGCAGCTCTTGTGCAGTGGACTGAGCAGCCCAGGAAAAGTTTTCCGTGGCATTTGGTATGAAAAATGCTTCCCTCTATTATAAATAGCAACAGGCAGGAGGGCAATAGAAATAAATATTGCTCCATAAATAATGAAACCAAAGTTGGACAGCAGAAGGGCTTTTTCTGGACAAACTCAACTTTTCCTAAGATCTAGAGGAGAAATGTTATGGTGCCTCTTTTGCCTGCTGTCTCTGAACGCTACCTTATAGAAGCTACATTGCAGTGGAGCATCAGGAAGTCTGGAGCAGGTTCAGGCACTCATTCCCACCGTAAGCAGCCGCTGTGCTACAATGCCCATTGGGCTCTCTGCTCTGTGGACACAGGATATAAACATCAAACACACTCAGGCCAACCTGCAGAGAAGTTTTTCCTGCAGTGGTGGAACAATGTCTCTCGAATTCAGTATTAATTTTCCATAGCAAAGCACTCCCACCCCTTCACTTGGTGCCACAGAGTGTTCCAGAGCTGCCAAGGGCTTTAACAGCCCTGTGCCCCACCACAACGTTACGTGGCATCTGGGAGGAGACTGATTTGAGGTACAGGAGGATGTGCAAAGTTCCCCCTCCTCGAGGAGTGAGGCAGTTCCCTGTTATCTCAAACATCTAAACCATGCCTGGGCAGAGCTCTGGAGAGGCAACTTCACCTAACAGCCCCACATCTGCTGGAAGAAGGACACAGTGACTCCGCTTGTTAGAACTTCTCTCTTCCTTACTGTGCTTGCAATGAATGCTCTGAAGATCTTTTAGTTGTTACGCTAAAAAGAGAGACACATTGTTTGGGGTCAGTTGTCCTGTAGGCAGTGCCAGTCCCATCCCCTGCCCATCCCGGGTGGGGTGTGGAGCCTGCATGTCCCTCCCGTGGCTTCCCAGGACAGCTGCCGAGCCCAGAGCAGCCTGCTCGCGGCTGACTCACACAAGCTGCCAAATAAGAGTGCAGAGGTTCTACATATCTGTTTATCTCTGTTACTCAGAAATGGTTCCTTGCCACTGAGATAGAAAGCAGCTTTGGACAGAAATTTCAGCATATGATGGGAATGTCAGCAGTGTTATGTTCTTTCATAGCTTTTTTTAAAGCCTGGATTTCTGCAAGCTGACATATTTACATGCTTGCTTTATAATATTGGCATGGGATTTATGAAAGCTCCTTAAAATTAATGTCTATTTCTAACAAATTTAAATTAAAAATGACCATACCCACATGAGGAATAGGATAGGAAATTTAATTTAAGGGAAAGCTGGGAATGTGTATGTTTCTGTTGCATATATTTCAGACTGTTTCTGTTGCAACCTAATAGCATGTGTGAATGGAGTGCCTGGTCCTTGAAACAGAACCTATGGAGGATTGTACTTACAGAAGTCGCTTTGTGAAATCAGTAGGAAAGCTCAGAAAGTAAGAATCACTTTTAGTAGCAGGTTTTTGCAGGAACACAGATTCATCTGTCCAGGATCCCAATCACCCAAACCAGGAGTAACGAATGGGAGAGGAGGGCAAAAAGAGGGGAGGTGTCAGGTGGAAGAGGCAGGGTTAACAATGGGCTGGATAGAAAAGCCTTCTTTCTTCCCTGCACCAGATCTGGGCCAGCCACTCCATATAATTCAGAGCCCTTCATACATACCTCTGACCGAGAAACAACCATAGTTTCCCTGCTAAGGATTGGTGTAAACTTCTCTGGACCGTCATAAAAATAGCATATTCTCATTTTCTCAGCACAGGCAGTAGCAGCTGAGCTTACATGCCCCAGACCAAAGTCCAGAAGCCAGGCTTGGTGATGTGTTTCCTGGACAATATATTTATATAGACAGCTAACCCGTTGCTAGTCTGCTGGCAGTTTTGCATTTTCCTTGTAAACTGTTCTTATGTGCTACAACACATCTGGGCATTCTTAATTCTGCCTCTCACTTCATTACCTTTCATAGGAGGCTCTGGGTTTACAGCAAAAGAATCAATAGTTTGAAAGTTTTTAAAAGTGCAATATTAAAAATTTTAAAGAAACCAGGAAATCACAGTCTCCTTTCAGCAGAGAGGAGAGGGGGAAAAAACAACACAAAAACTTTCTCTTTAGTCAAGGGTCAAGGCTCACAATTAATTATCTTTATAATACACAGCAGTTTAGGATATTTTTTCAGCTATTTTACTGAATCTGTGTGTACACACTCTTGTCTCCTGGAATCCACGTTAAATTATTGAATGAGTTCAGACACAGCATGCTTTGATGGCAGTGTTCCTGCAAAGTGGATTCCAGCAAACAATCTGTGCCTATTTACAAGACTGGAAGGAAGGGGTTCAGAGTAGGGGGTGGGGGGAAAGGAAGGGTCTGCAGGCCGTGTCCCACTGTCCAGCCTCTGCCCATAAGGCAGCAGCCCAAGGAGGCTGACTTCAGCCAAGGATCAATTCACTGATGCAGAATTTCTTTCCCTTGAGCAGATCTAATTGAAATCAGATCTTTGTGCTGCGCAAGGATTCCTCTGGCAGAGCCAATCTTGGTGTTGTTTTCCTTACCATTTTTCCTATTACTGTTAGTCCCAATCAGCAGAACATGGCAGCAAGGAGCAGAAGAGAAAAGCAACATGCTGTGAAATTGTTGAAATAATTCAAAGGTTTCCACAGGGAACATTGTCTCCAAATGCTTGAATGCAGCCTCTCAGATACAAATATATAGAAGTAGGGGGTGAAGAGGGAAGGGAGAAAGAGATTTAGTGATATTAAGAGGCTAAAGGAATTGGAGTGATTTGTAAATTACACAGGCAGTTGTCTCCCCTGTGTAACGCGCTTCGTGTAGCTCCGGAGAAAGAAGCAGATGTCTCAACAGTGCTTAACAGCCTGTTTTAACCTGGGTCTCCAGTCTGCAGCACTCTCCTTGCTTTGTTTTAAGAATTATCATTAGATTTTTCTTTTTATTTTCTTTCTTTCTTTTTTTTTTCCCCTCACAAAGATGAAAGTCTCAAAAAAGAAAAGTTGATTACAGAATACAAACAGGTTTGATTCTTCAGCGTGTGCCGAGAAGAGCATCAGTAACATCCACCTATTAATTGATCAATATCTTTCAAATCATTCTAGGAAATATTTTGGTTTTCCCTATAATCCATTCAACTTGATAGTAGCCCATTTAACTATCTATAATTTGCTGTGTTTTCATATTTCAAAATGAAAAGTCAATCCAATTACTTTTAAGAAACAAAGCCAGCTTGTTTTCTAAGCTTAAATAGGTAGGTCAGGTTTCCAAATTAATATTTTGTTTCCTAGATGTAATATATTTGATTTGTAGAAATGTACATTTTAGGACTGTTTAAATAAGTCTACATTACAGCTGCCTATGAATAGGAAAATAACTCTTCAGTTAATCAGGATTTCCCAGCAGCAATGGTTATGCTTTTTGGGGCAAGTTTTTTTGGTGAGCTTTCTGGGTCTGAAACCATCCTTTTGGAGTTTTTGTAGTTTGGAGGAACAAGACAGATGAATCTTACACAGGAACATTTTAATTAAAATAATGTTTGTTTCATTTTGGCTACAGTTTTGTGATAAGAAGGCAGGGACATTTCTGTAGCTAGTGCTTCTGAGTAGCCAAAAATCCTCATGCCATCCATAGGAGCAGCTGACACTTTGGAAATGAGTATTTAGGTCTTTGATGATAGACAGCCAGGTTTGAAGCATTTGTTTTAGGAAGCAGCCTTGGGAGAGTAGCAAATCCATCTCTTCCATTGTCTTCAGGAGCTTAGCAATCTTCAGGAGCTGCCAGCACCCCCTCTATGGACTCTCTTTGTCTATAAACAAACTTCAGCTCCGCTTCCCCTCTCCTCCAGCTCTCTAATCCTTTGCATGAAATCATTACCAGCTCCTTGCAATGAACATGCCATTCTTCAGCTCACAATTATTGTTGTCAGCTTCACATAGCAGTTCATCCTTTTTCTGCTTAATCAGAGGCATTAGATTCCAGGTGTTTGTGGAAATGGAGAAGGCTTGAGGTTTCCAAATGGTCCTTTTAATGAATCTTGTGTTATTTTTACAAAGGGGTCAGAAATACATATTTTCTTGTTTTCTAAATGTTAGCAAAATTCAGAAAAAAAGAAAGAAAGAAAGGATAGAAGAAAGGGTAGGGGGAAGCAAGTTTCCAGTGATTTAATCTGGTGACTGGATGTCCTTTGTGCATCTGTTCAAGTATTTTGTGGTTTGCATTTACGTCTGTATTTGCCCAATTTACAGCTTTAAAAAAATCAATAGTAATGCTATATTTTCATGAAACCAGCATTTTTTAACTGAGATCTCATGAGTAAATTAAGTTTCATCCAAGCTGGATTACATCCAAGATGGGTTACGGTTGCAGGCCCTGATCCTGCGCCTGCTTATGCACATGAATATTTCTGCTTAGTTTGTGCCTTGCACTGGGACTTGGGAGACCTAGAACCTTGTTCTAGGTTTGCTATAGCCTCTCTTTTCTATGCCCCTTATTTGAGAATGAATCTCAGTTTCTACTGTTTACTGAAAACAAACAAACAAGAACAACAAGAAAAATCCCACCAACCAACCAAAAAAACCTCACAACCAAACCTAAAAAAAACCAAGAGAAACAAAGAGAAAAGTTGTGCCAATTTTGACAGCTGAGTTGATGTGGCAGATTTTTTTCATATATATGTATGAGATATCACTTGCTATGGTCATGTATGAGGTAGAAAATCATAAACTATATCAAATATTATGGAAAACCAGGCCTTATTAACTATGATTATCCCAGACTCTCCCAAAAAGCCAAAGTTAGCCCACGTCAGAAAAGGTTCTGCTGAGGATTCACCATTTTTCTCCCATATCCTGTTGTTTTGACATCCCTCTGCTCCTGGCACGGGCAAACAGATTCAAGGAAACAAGAACATGGCTAAATTCTTCATGCAGAGATCCTATTTTTGGCCTGTCCTTCTTTAGGGCTAACAAAATGGAGCTGGCATATTACAAACAAATACTAATAATAGCAATAAATTACAAGACAAAACTCCAGAGAAGCAAATGTTAAGTCAGAAAAGAGAACCACTGGAGCAGGTGGACACAAAACACTACAGTGCAACATACAGAACAGGATTGCCCATGTGGTTGAAAGATGATCTTTGCTGTAGGCAATTCTCTAGGCTACAACATAAGGTAGTACATGAATTAAAAGAGGATCCTAAGCCCTGCAGACATTAAATGTGACTTTATATATTATTGCATGTCAGCTGAGCCACTGTAACTGCTCTGCCTCCACACCTTTCATGCCAGGATCAGGAAAGTCACAGCATCCTGTAACTGCCATAAGAGCTCATATATTGACTGTGGCCATAGCTCAGCTAAGTATCACAGTTTGTTATGCCACAGTAATTTGGGCTCATTCCTGAAACTCTTGTGATCTGTGAAGGTCTTAGAAGTAGCTTGAGGGAAAATAGGGAGGAGGAGATTTACTCATTTGTTCATTTGCAAGAAAATAAAATAGCAGCCTGCCAAGCCATCCTTAGAAAGTGCTGGTGAAGAGATTGCCTATTGAAAGATAGAAATGTCTTAATGGTGTTTTTACTATTCACCATAGTGTAGGTGGTAGCACTTAGGGAGTAAGTGAGAAGGGGTCCCACAGCAACAGACACTGTGCAGGCAGGGTAGTAAAAATCCAAATCCCTGAAGATGTCACAGTCAGCGACGATTAACCAGCACATAGGAATGAAACACAACACTCAACCCTTCACTGGTCAGGGCACCAGTGTTGTTCATGGCATGTACCAAGTTTCTTTTGAATGTTTGTGAAGGTTAGGATGTCCCTTTGCAGTTCGCCACTTTTACTGTGGGTGTTCATCGATGAGGCAAACTCTGATCACTTTGCCCCAAAGTGGAACTGAAGTGAAGCACAAGTGCTAGGAAGCAAATACAGTGACCAAATAATTAAATACTTGCAAAACAGCATCAATTAAATTAATTTCTCTATTCTGGCCAAATGTCTCACAATATTGCTCTTTTATGAGACTCAGTTCTATGTGGCAATACAGCTTACCAGGTATTGAAAGTTAGGTATCTCAAACTATGACACCAGACATATGTATAAAAAGAACTTCCTTTCTGTAGAAAGCCTATGCATTCACCACATCTTTCTGAGTGCATTACCTTCCTCCTCCTTCTTACCAAACATCAATGACTGCAGGACACAGGCCTCCCTTCCAATCAGTGTATATGCATCCCCTCCTTGAAAGAAGACCGTTTTCTTACGGTATTTAGGTGAAAGAGCACAGGATAGGATCTTAAAGTGGCTGTGGCAAAAAGGATCCGCTGTGATTTATGCGAGGTGCGTTGGGAGCTGTCTGATGTGAAGTCAGCAGCTGAAGGGCAATGAATAATTCAGCACTAGGATCCGTCACATCATCTCTCTTCCCATGTTATTGCTGTTTTTACGTAATTGCAAAGTGAAAAATAAATTGATGTCATAAAGAAAGCTGCATCATTTGTCTGGAAGTGCACAGCAGAGTTATAGGTACATTGCTGGTGCTTTGTGAACCCTCTGTGCTCTTACAGTGTTCAAAATTAAAAAGCTGTCTTTATTAACACCTTCTCTAGGGTTAGATGGGTGATCCATGTAGCGTGACATCTTTTACATTGGTGTTGGCAGTCTGCACAGATAGAGAATGATGCCTCAGAATTGCTTCCGCCAGGCGCTCCAGTGCTGTTGCCCTTGCTCTGTGCTTCCCTAGTAAAGCTTCAGTGCTGCTCTGGAGCTGAGATGTCTGCCTGTGTCCTGTGGAAAGTTTTGTTTGTTGAACTGCAGGCAAAAATAAGGCCAGGTGGAAGGGTTCACCTGCCTCAGGTTTGGTTTGGAGAAGGAAGTTGCATACAATGTTGCACTTTTTTGCTCTGTACACTCAAAGTAATGAGCCTGACAAAAAGAGAGGATGTGGTCAGTGTGCCTGTTGTGTGCAATATAAATACACACATTCCTTGTGTTCACTTTTTCCTTGCCTGTAGAATGGGCTGACATTTTGCACTGATGCATGTAGTTTAGTTTGTATGAGAACTTGGAGTGCCCTAAAAATTGTGCATTTGGGAGTGGGAGCTTGGGGTTTTCATTTATAAAAAATAGGTTTAGAAAAGCAGAGTTCAAACCAGGACTAAAGAGACTGGGGCATGGACCAGGAGAAGACCTGATTTACTTGGTCTCATTTTAGGATGAAGAGTGCATTATCCATCATTATGTTTAAGTATGACTTGTGCTCTTTGCCTTTCTTACTGTTATTATTTCATGAGTAGAAGAAAATAACCTGACAGCTTTGGTTATCAAAAGCACCAGCTTCTGACTCTCATGTCATGCTTATAAAGCACAGCCACTTCTCTGTTCTTGACTTTGTCCTTGCCTCACTAACGGGAGGCTGATGTGAGCAAATGCTATTTCTTGGGGAAGTTCTGACTCAACAATGTAAGCTTTTCAAAGGAGAATGAATGCAATCTGTGAACTGAATTGGCAATGCAGGCAGATTAGAAGAAATGCTATGCAATACCCAGATCATGCCATTTTAATATCTAAAGATGATTGCTTTTAGGAAGGAGACAATAGCTTTAGCATAGAGGTGACAAAACATATTCTTTTTGCCTTTCCTCTTGGTAAACAAACTTCTTTCAGAAATGAAATGAAATGAAGCTGTATTATGCAACAGTGATGGAAAGGGGAAGACATAGCATGAGGGCTGTCCTCCAGCTGGTAAGATAATAGGTATTTACCAACAGCAGCCAGTGGGTAGCAGAGACTTTCAGGTACCTTTTGTCTTGCAGGGCCTCGTATTGTTTAAGTGACATTGTCAAAACTGAAGAGCTGCGTGGTTGGTTTGTTTGTTTGCTTCATTTGTGGTAGTTACTTTTCTCAAAGTCAGCTGCAAAAGTCTTCAGTTTTAGGTTCAGGCATCTCTCAGTAGCAGGCTTTAAAGGATGGCTGGTGAGCTACGAGATGCTAAAACAAGGGAAGAGACCTAAAGAAGTCTGAAGACTAATATGGATTGGAAGACAATTCAGTTAATAGACAAGAATCACAATTCTTAACAGTTAGGCAAAACACCTCTGTAAAAGGCTCGTTTTGAGTTCTCAGCATTTCCAGGTGATCCTGTGAGATCAGACTGTTCCCCAGACCTTCTTTTTGGTTTTTTTTTTTTTTGTTGTTGTTGTTTTTTTGTCTTTCTGCCTTGTAGGGTGAAGGTTGGTTTGTCAGACTTACCTTTTTTACTGTTTGTACTGATGTTATTCCATCAGTAGAGAAATAAATTACTCTATTGTATACTTTGTTTTCCATCATCTGAAGTAAAGGAGAGCTAGGATAGACTGGTAATGGGGAAATAGAATTACTATCATCATTAATGCTTCTAGATGCTGAGGAGAAAGTCTTGACAGAAGAAATATAAAAGGAGAGTGTAAAGATCACCTGCTGGAGAGTGTAGTAGAGTTTGCTTGGTTTCCAAAATTTCAACATTGTATGCAACTACCTTGTGGTAATCTTTAGTATTATCACCTTAAATACATTGTAAAAAAAAGCAAAGCAACACCCTCTAAACCCCCATGAACCTTGGTTAATGCTCACAGGTTTATTACTGCTTACAAACATACCAATTATTTGGGTTTGCTTATGGGTTCAAGGACTTCAATATATGTATTTTCAAACCTTCCTCCAGCTCAGTGACATCCTGCACATCTGAAAGAGAGAAAGAAAGTTACATAAGTCAAAGACCTGGAGCTCCTTTAGGAAATTAAAGTGTGCCAGGCTCTCAGTAACATGATGAAGTCTGGCAGCACTGCAAGAATTTTTGACTTAGCAATTTCTTACCAGAGTTGAAATAGAGTAAAAGAAAAAAGTAGAATTTTAGAAGTTCCTTTGCCTCTCAATGTTACTACAGTATTGTATTTTTTTTTCCTGGCAGGGCTGCTCCTCAGAGGTATTTTTCTTCTGAGGCTATTAGCTTAATACTGCAGATGTGGCCCTCCCCACCAGGTGATCCTCTCTCCTGTTGGCCCTCAGCCCTGGTTCTCCTGCCCGATTCAGTGCTCTCAGGTGTTTTCATTCTTTCTGTAGCCCTCCTAACAGTGCTAGCAGGTGATTATCTTCTTTGTCTTCCAAAATCATCCTCTTCTGATTGCAGAGACAAGACTGTTCCATCTGGTCGTGTCCTCTCCTGCTTGCAGTCAGTGTATCTCCCACTGGAGAACAAAAGGTAAGGGACCACCTTTATTTTCACCGGCTTAAGCAATCCTGCACCTAAATGGTTTTGTTCCTTAACTTGCCCTGCGACGTAACAAATTTCAGGCCCAAAGCAAAGGTTGCTACAGTGATAAGCAACAGGAAATACTTCCCTAGCTCAAGCAAAACATTATTTTTGTCCAGGGTTCCCAGAAACTTACTGGTACTTGAAGCAAAAGCTTGCCTATATGAGTAACCTTGCAATATTTTTCTAAGGAAATAAAGAAGTGACAAAGCTATGAAGCAAGAAAAGACACTAGCTACTAACTTCCAAAAACATTTTCAAAAGTATAATGATTTAAAAAAAATTAGAAAAGAGAGAAAGAGAAAGGGGGGGGAAGTGGCAAGAAAATGTCCGTTAGAATCTCATTTTAGACAAAGTGCTCTCCCTTCTTGAAAATAAAATCTCAAGCAAATAACAACCTCCTCCTGCTCGCCCCCATACCAACAATCTTGAATATTTCAGGGACTGTAAATAATGAGGACTCAGTTATCTTCATGGAGACAATGATGTTGTTCTTGAAAACACTTAACTGGGGTCTTGGTTTCAAGGAGAGATATTCCTTAGTGCATTATTGCTGCGAATTGTAAATGCTGAGTTTCCAAGTATTTCCAAGCACATGCTTCACATTAAAATGTAGGGTTTTCTTCTAATTTCCCATCCATTAATGGATAAAGCCTACTGGGGTTTTGAATGCCAAGACATCCGAAAAACACAGGGATAATTTATCTTAGTTTGTAAGCGAAGTTTTCCTAAAGTCACTTGCATGTATTGTCCTGTAGCTGCTCAAACCAAAAGTAAACCTGAACTGTCACCTGAATTCTATTTTCTTACACGTACCTTTAACACTGAGGAGTGTATAATCCAATATAGGATGTATGTGGGAAGAGTCTAATACAAACCAGTAGTTGATGTTGTATTCCTTTTTCTGATGCTTAATTTCAAGCAGCTCCATGAAAGGTTGTTGTAGATGCTTTCCTGATGTGGATAATAAGGTCATTTCAAGTGCATGTTACCTGGACTGTGTGCTCTCTTGGATCTGTTTGGGGTAGTGACAAGCAATTTAGCTCTGATACAAGAAATGTTTTACACAAAATATACTGAGGGAGATGGAAACCCCCTGCAATTCTGCAGTTGTGTTCTTGCGAGGTTAGTTTGGAAATCAGTCATGTTTCCTACAAAGCCTGTAATAGCTGCTTGGAGAGAGGGCTGGGGAAGGGGTCTTGTTTGGGTTTGTGCCTAGTTTAGTGTTTAAAAAATGTTTTTCTCTACTTTTGGACAAAAAGCTGCATTACAGTATTTCTGAAACCAGAACACCAGTGAGCTTACCTGGTTTGCTAGCTCTAGTTTGGTGGGATAAATAAATGCAATTGCTGAAGTTCAGTATGATCAGAAAAATCTATCTGGACCAACTGTCACTGAATCAGAGCTGAAGGAACGTAGCCTTTCTGCTTTGGTGGCATCTGACTGGTGCAAGAACACCAGGAGTCTGGAGCAGAGGATTTAAGCTGTGACTTTATTGCTTCTGTTGATAGCATATTACCACAAATTGTTCAGTCCAGTTACTAGCTTAGAGGCTCCAGTCTCAGTATCTATGTACAGCATCTTCACTGAGCCTTATCTAGGTGAGCAACTTGTTCTTCTGCTAGGATTATAATCTCCTCTGAGACAGTGATCAGCACAGCCTATGTTCTTCAGTGCAAAAATATACACTAATTAAAAATGTTTCTAGGCAGCTGACACTGGTGTGCAGGAGTAAAAGAGGTTCAGCACTTCTGTGGAGAGGAAAGGGAATTGCAGTAACAAGAGAGTTTACAGTCAATCATTTAAGGTCAATGTGAATGCTGGAAGGTTTGGGTCTTTTTGTTCCTGTTGCTAATTAGAACCATTTAGAATATGGTTCTTTTAATCAAATTCAGAAATAAAATGAAACTGGAGCACTTATTTCAAGCTGGTAAAAGTTAATTAATAGAAGGAAGAGTACCATACTGTGGACCAAACTCTTCAGTAGCTTCAAGGGGAGAAGTGTCTGTGTACCTGAGGCTAGTGTTTGGATTGCCCTTTGATCTTAACTTTTGGAGCTCAAGGGCCAAATCTGGTTAAATATTAATTCTTGGAGCCCATTTTTAAAATCTGGACAACCATTCCCAGAGGCAGAAACATCCAGCCCATGGCCGTGGGAAAGTGGCACTACAGACCTTGGAGAAAGCAGCTTTGTAAGGCTGGGGACCTTGGCAGTGTTAAAACACAGCTTTAGACTCCGTAAGTCAATTTCTTGCAGTAAATAGATACCTGATTACTCTTCTCATGAGATGACTAAATGGTGCTTCGTCTGTGTACAGTGAGAAAACAGGAATCCAAGTCCTGCAAAGAGTTGCCCTGTCTTATGTCAGTCATTTGTGGACATTTATAATTAAAGGAAATAGAACATTCCACTGCATATGGCATCTTGCACATGGCTCAGTAATGGGGTAATGGATTTTTGACTTTCATTTTCTTACTGTTTGTAATTGTTTCACATTTTTTAATAGGATCTGTATTTTTTTCCCCCTCTTTTCTTCTCCACCCTTACATCTTGCACTCATCCCTACCCCAGAGGTTGCTGACACCCAAGTGTGGCAGATGCAGAATCAGCAGTTTGTGTGGCAGTGCCTTCACAGGAACTGTGGTATGGCAGAGTAACAGCCGTAATTTTTGAACCTACTCTCCTTTCAGACTAATTCTCAGTTGAGTTTGAAGGTTTTAAATTTCTGACATCAGCAGCTGCCTCTCTCCCCTCAGTACTGCAATAGGCTGTTATTTTTTGCTGAATATGAGGAAGAATTAGAAATTTGGATATTTTATGTAGTGATAAAGATACTTCGCTGTATCATTGGCGTGTAGCTTGGCAATATTTGATGTAGGTGCTGTCAGTGCTCTTTTGGATAGTGCTGTTATTCATGATTTTTCAGATGAAAAGTGAAGGAAACCCACAAAGCTCTCAGAGAAATCAAGGGTTAGGTGACTAAGTATGTTTCTGGCTCTCTGTCTATATCACAGTGAGGTGGAAAAAGGAGGACTGATTCCAGGCTGAAAATGTTTCTCAGTGTGTGTCCTGGTGCCTGCTTCCTTGTGCTTGAGCTCTGTCCCATGGAAAGCTGTTTCACAAGCTCAAACATTTGTGGTCAAGCCAGCTCAGTTGCAGGTGGAGGGCAAAGTTTCTTACAGCAGGTAGAAAATGATCCATCACCATTTTCTGTGCCTATTGTGGTGAGGTCAATTGGCTGAGCCATATACAAAAATAAGTATCACTTAGAATTGAAATGTAGCTTCTCAAGGATTGTATCTGACAGAGTCATGAAATTAGTGTTGTCTGTGAATGAGCATTTCACTAATGTAGAAGAATTCCCTTTTTGGGTATATGATTTTCTGCTATATGTATTTTATTTATTTTATAAAGGAAACTCTATTTGCTCACTTTTGGGGTAATGTAGTTTGAGCTCATGCCTCTTCCCTCTCCAAATAGTGTCAGGTTGGAGTGTTTTGGTTGATGCTTCCACGGTCCCAGCAGAGCCGTGGTTCGAGGGCTCCTCTCTTCTTTTTTGGCAGATAGTGTATTGGATGCTGATCCAACATCCTAGGAGAATGATCCTTTTCTTCTTTCACATATCTCCTCAGCTGCTGAGCAGCTGAAGAGCTGACAGAATTAAATTACATTGCTGCTGCTGCTGCTATTAACAAAGAGTAAAGAGAAACTGTTACATCTGGCTCTGCTTCTTTGCCAGAGTCTTCATTTAATTGTTTTCTAATTTGAAGAAAACCACAAATGACAAGATGAAACTGCTAGAAATGTAAATACAAGAGTCAAATTGCTCTTGTCAGATTCCTACTTCACAAACCACGGCAATGTGATTCTACATATCTGACCAATAAATAAGGGTTGCAGTGAGTGGTTGCTGTTGATTTCCAAATTCATGGTCCCCTCACTCACAATCACAAAAATGCTTTCCTTCGGGAGAACACTGAAGATGTTGAATTCAAAGATCCGGCCTGACAGCTGCAGATTCCTTTGCTACATGCTCCAGGACAGCATTCCTCCTTGGCAGTAAATGGCAGAATCCAGATTGAGCAGGCTGAAAAAGCTTTCAGTATTTATTCTCTGTCACTTATATAATGATTAACACACACACACACACACACACACCCTCCTCATTTTCACCAGGTAATGGTGAAATGTATTCGAAGAATGCCAGAAGTTTCAGAGGCTGTGGTATGCATGGTTATCTAACATCTAAATTCAGAATCCAAGTAGTTCTGCTGTTTCCTGAAAAATATAGCAAAATGGTACCAGTAGTCCAAGATCTTTTCCTAATAAATGTGCAGAATGATGCTCAGATAAGAAATGTAGAGCAAACTATTCCTAAACAGATTGTTGGCATAGAATCAGGCTTACCCTTTAGAAAGTCTTTATCAACAGTAAAGTCCATATTCATTTACAAACTGTTAGTCAAAAATAAGAAGTTGACAGTTAACATACAGAAAGGCAAACAAACTCTATGAGCTGATGTTTCTCTTCAAATTGATGCCTGACACTTCAAAACTTACAGTCATGGTCCTGAGCTCCACTGGACACAGTCAAATAACAAAATCAATCCCCACTAAGGGTTTCCCTGGCTGAAAGAAATTCCTAGGTAATGTGAGGACTCTTTATTCCTTTATTCCAGCCTATCAGCACTGGCAGTGTCTGGCAGATAGCTGACCCTTTTGTGAGATGTCCCAACTGCAGCTTTGAATGACACAGTTGGCCAAGTTGCTGAAACTCATATATTTCCTTTGAAGCTGCCCCATTGTGGAGGCTAACAACCTTGCTGGATTGATCCCTATCTGCTGCATGGGTCAGCTAGCAGGTCGGTTTGAAGGACAGCTCGTTGGGGCTGCAATGTCTTGTGTGGAGTGTTATCAGAATGCTGCTTTTCCAATCTGTTTGAGTTTGGTTCGTTTGCCATGGAGTTCTTGCAGCGAAGCTAAATATTGCTCGTGATGTGACTTAAACACAGAGCTGCGAGAGAGGAGCAGAGCCCTTGGGGGGCAGAGAGAAGCGCAGCCAACAAGCACCAGTAGAAAGTGCAGCTGTCACAGAAGAGAGAGAAGTTAAAAAGGGAAGGGGGGGCGGGAAAAAGCCTTGACTGTCCCTTAGGGGCAGGGGCTGCTGTCGTTCCAAATGCCGACAGCTTTCCAAACCGAAACCAAAGCTATAAAATATGAAATATAATGAACAAAAGTTGGCACACACCCATGTGTAGCTGTCAACCTAATAAAAACAAAACTATCTGGCAGCTGGCACTTAGGTGCTGGGAGATGCCAGCTCTGGACTCCTGCAGAACAGGTCTTGCCTTTGCCTTCTACTTCTGGAGATTTTCTAGATGTTAAAATGTGCACAAAGTTTAAATGAAAAATAAGAAAAGCTGTGACCATTCTTTCCTTATACTAGTGCTGGGTAAATGTTCATTGTAGATACATTAGTCATTATTTCTGAACAATTAGAGAGGTGGGTAGGTCAAAGCAGCTGATGATGACACCATTGTATCTCCCCTGTGAGACTCAGGGGTCTTGCTCTGCATTAGATTGAGACTGGTTTGGATGTCCTCAAGTCATATGTGATTTGGAGAGATCTGAAGGACCAGGCACTGATTTGGACTTCCTGATCCACAAGAAATTTGGGCTTAGTTTTCATTCACCTGAACTGGAATGGTGAATGGTGCCACATCCAGTTGGCAGCCAGTCACTAGTGGTGTTCCCCAAGGATCAGTGCTGGGCCCAGTCTCCTGTTCAATGTCTTTACTGATGATCTGGACCAGGGGGTTGAGTCCGGCATCAGTAAGTTTGCAGATGACACCAATATAGGTGCAGGTGTGGATCTCTTGGAAGGTAGGAGAGCCCTGCAGAGGGACCTAGACAGGCTGGATGTGTGGGCAGAGGCCAATGGGATGAGATTTAACAAGGCCAAGTGCAGGGTTCTGCACTTTGGCCACAGCAATCCCAAGCAGCTCTACAGGCTGGGGACAGAGTGGCTGAAGAACAGAAGAAAGGGACCTGGGGGTACTGGTAGACAGTAGGCTGAAGATGAGCCAGCAGTGTGCCCAGGTGGCCATGACAGCCAATGGCATCCTGGCCTGGATCAGGAACAGTGTGGCCAGTAGGACAAGGGAGTTTATTCTTTCCCTGTACTCAACACTGGTCAGGCCACACCTTGAGTGCTGTGTCCAGTTCTGGGCTCCTCAATTCAAGAGAGATGTTGAGGTACTGGAACATGTTCAGAGAAGGGCAACAAAGCTGGTGAGAGGCTGAGGGAGCACAAACCGTATGAGGAGAGGCTGAGGGAGCTGGGATTGTTTAGCCTGGAGAAGAGGAGGCTCAGAGGTGACCTCATTGCTGTCTACAACTACCTGAAGGGAGGTTGTAGCCAGGTGGGGTTGGTCTCTTCTCCCAGACAACCAGCGACAGAACAAGGGGACACAGTCTCAAGTTGTGCCAGGGGAGATCTAGGCTGGATGTTAGGAGGAAATTCTTGCCAGAGAGAGTGATTGGCATTGGAATGGGCTGCCCAGGGAGGTGGTGGAGTTGCCATCCCTGGAAGTGTTCAAGAAAAGACTGAATGGGGTACTTAGTGCCATGGTCTCTTTGACTGGATAGGTCTGGGTGATAGGTTGGACTGGATGATCTCAGAGGTCTCTTTCAACCTGGTTGATCCTATGATTCTATGGAGCATCTCATGTATTTTCCTCCAAAAGGGATCCCATTGTGAAGGATTATGCAAATTTAGTAATCTATATTAATTTTGATATCCAGGTGATGATTGTTAATAACTATGAAAGTTGTTTATTAACATAAAAACTTGCCAGAAACTTATTCACAGGTCCAAAGCGACTCACAGGTTGGAAATTTATACACGCAGGGCACAGGCAAAACTAGAGCACTTATTTCTTACAGTGGCAAATGCAAATATTATACTGGAAGAGACTATTGAGCATTTACTCACAAAATTATAAATCAGGCAGTACCCAAAGCAGGTGGAACTCTGTTGGATTGGCTGCTGAGACTTGATTTCTCCCAGGCTTCTGTTGAAAGGAGGCCAACAATCTTTGATAGGACTGGGTGATAGGTAGGACTGGATGATCTTGGAGGTCTCTTCCAACCTGGTTGATTCTATGATTCTGTGCCCTTGTCCCCTGCTCCTCTGGATGAGCTGTGTATCTCCAGGACTTGTAGTCTTAGCAGGAAGACTTTCAGGGGCAGACAGGATGTCTTGAGGTGTGCACGGTCTCAGCACAGTGTCACGCTGGGGGCTATGCAAGGCATCCATGTGCAGGCATTTGGACCTTGTTCCTGGTCAGCTCTCCAGACAAATTCGGGATGCGAAATGAGGCTGCAGCAGCCTCGTGCTACCTGCTCATCCCTTTCATCAATATCCAGCCCACGCCTAGTGGGGCATTGGCCATCGATTACCCAATCGGAATGGCACTTTGCCAGGCCTCACCACATTAGGCAAAGGAAGGGCTTTACCCTCCCCTCCCAAGGTTGCTTCCCCAGCACAAAAGGGGGACGGGGGAAGGCAGGCAAACATGTCTGGGCATGGATAAGCCCATGTGTGGAGGAACCATAGTGTGACTGAAAGCCTCGCACTGTAGATGAGAGTGAGGAAAGGATTCAGTGCAGAGCTGCCCCAAAACCAGCACAGACACAATTAGGGTGCTGCAGAGTGCTTCAAGCAAAGAGCATTTTTAAGAGCAGAATGTGTCACTTGGGGGAGCAACAAGATTCTAATGCTCTCATTCTTTAGCCTTTGCTCACTGGGGAATCAGGAATGCAGGTTCCCCAGCTCTGGCTGTAAGGCAGACTGCTTTCCAAGGCGACACTAGCAAAGGTACCATGTGTGGGAGGAATCGTGGCAAACCCAGGCCTTTAATTCCAATATAATCCTAAGATATTATAGCTACTTTGTGCCCCCACACTCCAGGAATAAATAGCTACTTGCAATTGCTTTGCAGGCATCGTTTTTTACATTTTCTCTGAAAACTGCTCCTCATTATGAAGGAATCTGCCTTGAGAGTCTCTCACTCCTCACAGACAAATTGCTCAGTGGAATCTCCTGTGAATCTTCTCCTCTGTAGGTTAGAAAGTATTTGTTCATTTTTGTGAAGGGCAACCTCTTGATATTTAGAGCAAACAGCCCATCCCTCAGGCATCTGACACTCAGAGCAAACAGACAAGTCTTTCGGTAAATGACAATGCCCCTGTAGAGTGGAGCAATCAGTTGGTTGCAGACCTTCAAAGGCAGAGAGGGAAGCTTTCCATTGCAGGAACAACACATCTGTGGCTCAGTGCATCCTCCATTGCTTGTCTGCCAGCAGATTGGACCATGCTTTATGGCTCTGGGACTTAGAGTCATAGAATGGATTAGGTTGGAAGGAACCTCAAGGATCATCTAGTTCCAGCCCTCTGCCATAGGCAGGGACACCTCTCACTAGAACAGAATGCTTAAGGCCTTATCCAACCTGGCCTTGAACACCTCCAGGGAGGGAGCATCCACAACCTCCCTTGGCAACCTGTTCCAGTGCTTCACCACCCTCACTGTAAAGAACTTCCTCCTGACATCCAGTTTAAACCTGCCCTCTGCCAGTTCCTTCATAGCTACTGTGAATTTATCAGCTGTCCCCTTGAAACTTTTGCCAGCACTAAACCAGTCAATGCCACTCATCCAACCAACTAAGGGGTTCCAATGGTGACATCCAGTGTGCTTCCCATCTGAAAGGTTGCCAGTGTGCTTCAGTTGTATAGGTCATCACAGTAAAACTAAAACCAGCTCTCTAGTGAGAGAATTTGAGAGGATCTGCTGTTGTCATTGTCTACTCCACCACTTGCTTCAAAGGCTTCCCAATTAAGGGAACTATGTGAATAGGCACTTATGAATGTGGTCTGCTCTCTCACATCTCAAGTGAATGTGCCACCCAAAGAATGGCCATGAATGAGTGGTCCTCCCTTCTCTGAAACACATTTACTATGTGCACATACAGGCATATATGCATGTGTGTAACCTTATATAGCTGTTGTTGAGCATTTCTGTGGGCTTAGGTCAAAGTTTTCACTAAAAATAACCTATGTGAAGACATGATTTGATGCAACCAAGCTGCTAATGGCTAACTTCAATATAAATAAATAGGTGTGCTATGTACTGTTTATTTGGCTGTTATGCATAGTTAGGGTTGTTGTAGAAAGATCTTTTCCCCCATTCATTCTGCCTGTGGATCTACCTAATGTCTGCTGCGATACCTGCTCTGTGTCACTTGTTGCAGTGGGGAGACTATTGATGGTTGCTCTTGTGTATCATTATGCTCTTGTGTCAAGGTAATAAAGGAGTAAAAATGGAAGTGTTTGTATAGCAAGCACAATCCAAGTGAAGCTGTAAGGCCAGGAAATCTGAGGATAAACTATGGATGCTTCTCACTTACTGAAGCTTTAAGTATTAGCCACGTAATGCCTTTTTTTCTGACATCAGAGGTTACCTTAATTTTAAGGTTAGAAGTGAGAAAGGCAACTTCAAAGTCAGTCCAGACAATCTGTCTCAAGATCTGTTGAATCTGCTGAGATGGGATTTAATAAAAGTTTATAAATGTCTGAGGGATTGGGGTCAGGAGCAGGCAGACAGGCTCTGCTCACTTGCTCCCTGTGATAGAACAAGGAACAACGGATAGAAGCTGCAGCACAGCAGGTTCCACCTCAACACAAGGGGGAACTTCTTGACTGTAAGGGTGACAGAGCTCTGGAACAGGCTCCCCAAAGAGGTTCTGGAGTCTCTTTCTCTAGAGACTTTCAAGGCCTGTCTGGATGTATTCCTCTGTGACCTGAGCTAGATTGTATGGTCCTGCTCTGGCAGGCACGGGGTTGGACTTGATAATGTCTTTGGGTCCCTTCCAAACCCTGATATCCTGTGATCCTGTGAAACCCTTGCAGAGGTACCTGCTTTAGTCCATAGGATGCTGAAGATTACTAAATGAGCAATTGAGACTAGATAGTTAACTTCCGGAGAGCGGAATTTAGATTATGTCAGGTTAATCCTGGCTATAGAGGCTTTCCAGACAGGCTTCCACTGAACTCTTGGCTTCCTGTTTTAGATGCTTGGATTGCTGCCTGCAAACCCTGGGGTGTGTGGTACAGGACATGAGGCTGGACACCCATAGTAATCCCTTCCTCCCTTAAAAAAATCTCAGATTTGAAGGTAGGGCCAGGCCTGCACTCAGTCTGCATGCTCCACTGAAGAAGTCAGAACTGAGAGAGAACTATGGTCCATAGAGGTGTTATCTGAAGCTGCAGATGCTTTTCCAAACAGGAGACCTACATATGGGGAGAGCTTGAACAATGGACCATTCAGGATGGTCTCTCTGGGACAGCATGCAGCCTATTTTGGCTGCAGAAAGAAACTCCTTTGGAGAAGATATTCTTTCCTTCCTCTTGAGAGAAGGAGACAGAGTAATGTCACTGAAACAATGCCTCAGAAAGACCTTCTAGGGAGGTTTCTCTGTAGTTTCATTTGAAATGCTAGAAACCCAAGCTTGCTTTTTTTTTTTTTTCCTCATTTTTGTTTTAATGATACATTCTTGTAAGGATTCAATCTGTCATCAGAGAGCGTATGAAATTCCCTCTGACAATTATGGGGGTTCCACCCACAGATCAAAAAAAAAAAAAATCACAAAAAAATAGGAAGAAAGAAATAATAGTTCCCTGTCTATCAGCAGCCCAAGCCCCACCACTGCTCTCTGCCAAAGGCTGCACAGCATGTATGTTGTTGTGATCATTCTCATAAGAAAGCAAAATTGTTAGCTAGGAACAACTCAAAAGATTTTGCATGGGTAGCTCTTGCACGCACCCAAATTAGTAGCAGGTGTTCCAGCCTAGTTTGTGTTAGTGTTGCGGTGGAGACAAAGGGCTGCCAGGTCAATGATAGGAGGGGTTCATGCCTCCTGCTCACCCCCCCTCCATCCTTCAGCTTCCAATTCATAAAGATCTCTGGCTTGGCTATCCTGCATGCTTGCTTGTCATCAGCACCATCAGTAATGGTTTCCTCGCTTTGGGTATGAGTCGGGTTGTGCTCCGTGCCAGAATGCTTTGGAAGGAAATCATTCCGACTCAGCCTAATGCCATAACAAGCTCTGCAACAGCTGCAGCAGTGATATGCTGGCAAGCTGTGTTGACCTTTTAAAATGAATAAAGAATGACTATTTCCACAGTACATATAACTCTTGTCCCAAACCCTATCTGTGCGCCCAGACAGCACAGGCATGCTGCTGAATTTGCAAGGAAGTGTTTTTATTTTTGCCTTTTTTTTTTTTAATGTCAAATTTTATCAAAGCCTGTAAAAATTATTTTACAAAGGTTAATCCTCTGAAGTTTTAAAGTCAAAATATCCGATTCTAGAGGATAGGAAGGAGGTTCTGAGAGGTTAAGGAATTTTGTAATGATCGTAGTGTACTTGTAGCAGGCACAAGAGTAAAACCTGGAACTTTTTGGGTCTCAGATCCCTGTTAATCTGAGCTCTATCCATTAAAGTGATGTGTAATTGAAGAACCAGGGAGTGTACACAGTGATCTTTGCCATGGTCTGCAGTCTAGAGATTTCTCAAGCCAGAGAATCTGAAACACAAACCTTGTTTACTAGCCACTTAACAGTCTCCTCCATGTGTTTACCTTTCATCCAACACCTTTTGCTGTCCTAGAATGCTGGTCAAATGTTTGGAGATCTTCACAGCTGGCAGTCTGTCACAGTGCTTTGGAGAAGAAAAGACTGCACTGAAAAACATCACTTAAAAAAAGGTTATACTGTAATTTAGTTGAGACTGACTGGCTTCACCAGGGTCCTCTGACTTTACCCAGAGACATTTCCAAAGTCTTCAACCCTACAGCACCACACCAAGAAGACTACTCTCGTTGTTTGGTCCACAACATACATTGATGTTCACTGTCCAGTTCTTTGAGCTGGGATGCTTGGTGTCCTCCTACACCTTTGATTTTGAACTTTTGCTTTAGTCACATTAAAAAAAAAAAAAAAAGAAAAAGAAAAAGAAAGAGCCAAATACCAAGCAACCATTTCTTTACTGAGCTCTCACCAAATAGAGCAACCTGACAGTCTTCCTTTCTACACTGCCAGCCCTGGTTCAGAAGTGTAAACCCAGCTGCTATTTTCTGCTTGGTCAGAGACTTCCTTCATCACCTGAAGAACCCCTTAATGAAAAGGGAGTCAACACTTAGGATCACCAGTTCCTCACAATGAATGAAGTAGGACAATCAAGTTCTAGAGCTGTGTAGATGTGATGGTTTGGGTGTGAAAATCACTCAGACCAGACTCAGATGAGCTGGAAATTTTAATGAAGCTTTATATTTACAGCTTAGCACAATATACAAGCAGATATTTACAATATAGACAGCTATAGACAGAAATATACAAGTTGAAAAGGTAATACAGAAACACAACAGCCCTCCCAGAAACCTGAGTCCCCAGGAGGGGCTCCCAACCACCCTTCCACCTCCTTTCCACCTCTCTACCTTATCCCAGACTTTGCCTTATGTTCAAGGTGAGTTTGGAGAATTGGCCAGGGGGATGTAGGAAGCAGATGGTTTAGTTACACAGAAAGCAGGTTAAGGAAAAAAGGAAGGCAGACAGAGACAGAGAGAGCAACTCCCTTATCTATATTTGTGTTTTTATACATCTCAGCAAGGCTATGAGTGAAGTAGGCATCACCATTGTTTCCTTTTCACAGCCTATAATCTAATTCTTACCAAAATATCCCAGTTGGGCTCAAACTAGCACAGTAGAGGTGTACAGATGGCCCAGGTGTGTATTGTCTTTTAGCCACTTCAATGATGCTGTGAGAAAAATCCATCTATTGCCCCACAACATAAGAAACACAAAGTTTGTGGGGAATAAATATATTTCCATCAGAGTGCTTTCAGGTTACAACTATGTTCCAAAAATATTGATGAAAGCAAGTTGTCAGGAATATGGACTTCCTAAAACTGCTCTTTTCTTGCTGGAAAGAGGTTAGTTTAACCAAGTTTTCATCACTGGATGTTTTCTTTTAATGCTCTAAATTATCAAAATGCTATCTTCAGTATTTTAAAGAGTATTTTAAATTATTCTTTTCCTGAAACAAACAAACAAAAATCCCTCGATGCCTGCAAAAAAAAATTAGTAATAATTAAATTCAACATTTTAAAACTCTTTGAGACAAAATGTTTGACTTGGCCTGAACTGAGTCTCCCACTCATGGCAATTTTCATATTAGACTTTCATCTCAGTTCAGAAAACAACTTTTTTGTTTTTTCTAAAGCTATCTTCATGGATTGAAATAAAACCAAACCCAAGCAACAAACCAACATTTTTTTACCCAATGTTAATGTCCAGATAAGAGCATAAAAGCTTTTTTTTTTTTTTACAATGATGCACTGACATCAAGGCTGTTGTCAATGAATCATGAAACTGGGGCTTGCTTCTTGATGGTTCCATAATTCCCTAGGAAAACTCTGATTTTCTACCTCACTCTGGACAGGCAAACACTGTATGCTGGAGACATTGTGGTCCATATGGAGCAGAATGTTGAACCCAAGCCAGATGTTTGTAAACCTTAACTTTGAAATGTGGCACAATACCACAAGCTGTCAAGTTGTGTAAAAGCTTAAGCAAAGACAAAAACAGAACCTAATATTTACCAGATGAGATTTCTCTGTAATCTTGTTGGAATTTTGGGAGTATCCAACTTTCATGGATTTTGAAATGAGCCCTGTATCATTTTTTTTTCTTTTCTCTCTCTCTTTTATGAAGAGGGATAAGGGAAAAAGACCCCAAACCCCATGCTAATAAAAAGGAAACATTTTACATGGGCAAACAATGAGTTTAGAATATCCTTGGGCAGTTTCAGATGGGTATAGATTTCCTTGAAAACTGAATTCCATGGAAGATGCATTTTTTTTGGCATTATTCATAAAGACTTTTCCTGATGAAAAAAAAAAAAAGAAGAAAAAGAAAAAGGTCTATTTTTGGACCAATTTACTAAATTGGTAGTAAGCAGGACAATAACCAGAGTATTAACAACATTTCTCATAATGCCTGAATTATTGCAGCAACATATGTTAAAACAGTGCGAAGCTGTCCAACAGATTTCACATCTTTTGCCAAAAGTATTTTAATTCATCCATATAAAAAGATGAGTAAAATACTTCACTGCTTGAATTAAAGACAGACGACTCAGCCCAGAAATAAAATACCAACTCAAGGAGCCTAAGGTGACTTTTTGTTCCTTTCTGCTGAGAAATTTCTTATCCTTGTTGGTTTCCGGCTTTTAATTTTTGTGAGCTCCCCCAATATTTCCAAAGTGCTGTTCTCTGTGGCAGGAACTAAACCTCTTCCCCCGCTAACTAAAAACTAAAGTTTCTGCGGGTGTGATCTCAAAGCATTTCCTACTGCTCACCTAGCCCAGGAGGAGCTAATCCTTGGCTAAAGAGAAGCTGCTGAGACCGCACCTAGGAGCAGGGAGTGGCTATATGAGGACAGCGCTCCCCACCCTACAGAGACATTATTGCCTCTGAGCCTCAAATTAATAGTGTCCGGGGGGAGCAGCAACCAATTTCTGCCATGTCTCAGCTGGCAGAAAACCAAGAAGAGCTTCTGTCCAGCTGGCATAATTTATTGCAGCCACTGGGCTGCTCAGTATCAGCCTGGATGGGATTGGCAAGGCTTGTGCTGCAGAATCTGGGATTTCTCCAGTGCTTTGACACACCTCCCCAGTATGTACGTTAGCTGTAAGAGATACGGAGCGTATATGTTGTGTTGGTGAGAAAAACATTTGTTGAAGGAGTGACAGAATTTGAGCCAGCAGCTCTGTCTTTTTCAAAACATCCTCAAGATCCAAAAATAGCAAACACACCAATCTGCAAGGAATGAGGGGCTATTTTGAGGGCTGTGTTGGATCTGATTCCCAGCATCAAGGAAATGAGAGCAGTGCATTCTGTTGTATCTCTTCTAAAACATAACTGAGATCAGTGATTTGGATCGTTTTATATCCACCAGAGTCACAGAGATCATTGTTTGTGTAGCTTTGTTTTGCTGTTGGTGCCAACAGCAATTGCCTTTAAGGACTTAATTTTCCAGGAAGTCTCCATCCAGCTCCTGCACCGGTGTGCACATCATTTGCATGCTCAAACAATAGAATGTGAACATACAAATGGTATTTGTGTGCACAAATCAAGTCATTACCGTGTTAGTTAATTTGCATCACAAATTGAGTGCCAGGCTTTCAATATTTGGCTCTCATTAAGGCTGTAAGATAGAGGAAAAGAAAGAAGTACAGAGATCTTGAGACTTGCTTTCCTGAGCGTTATAAAACATGATAATTGACATCTATCCAAGTGTATTTAGCTGCATGGGAAATGCAGTCTATGGGTAGATATTCACACTAATCTGCTTCAGGCAGGAAGAGACCAAAGTTAGATGGCAAATACAGGAGCAAATGCAACTCCAGCTCGTTTATTCAAAGCACACAAATTAGGTATCTGAAACAGCCAGCAATATATATGATATGATAACTTCTTTGCTTACCATTGTGTTGAACCAACATTGAACTACAAAAGGCTTACTAACCCCCTCCCCCTGCCCCATCTTCTAGAGCATCAGGATGCTGCAAGATCAGCTAACAGCTAAGTAGGTTTTTTTCAGTTGGTGACTGTGGGTACAAAGATCTCCCTCATTCCAAGTAAACAGTAGCTTCCATTTTCCCCAGTAGTTGTCAGTTTGGGATTGTAATGAGAGTTCCCACACAGCTGCACACCGAGATCCTGGGTAAGATTTCAGCTGGAATAGTTTCCTCCTAATGGAGCATGGTCCTTTATTTGAATGTTATTCACTTGATTCCTTTCCTAAAGACCTCACCCAGTGGTATTTCCACAAATGAAATTCTTGCAGGACTGCAGCTTGTATTTTGCCTGGAAAAGGAGTATTTGCTAAGTTGTTAGTAAGTCACATGTGACCAACTTCTCTTATTTTCAGTAAAAGCAACTCCTGGAAACTCTTTAATTCTAGGAAAATATTATGATGGCCTTTTCTGGTTGTGCTTGATGAACAAACAAGTGGTGTCAGATTGCATCAAGGTCACATATTGCTGCTTTAATACCCAGAATCCCAGACATTTTCACAGGGAAGTGAGCAATCCTGCTCCCCATTTTCTCCCAAGAACACCTGGGGACAGCTAATTGTCAGTAAGTGGAAACAAACACAAAACCCAAAGCAAGAACTTCAGCATCCCTTCTGGAAGCTGTGTCTTTTTAAAGTACTTCATTAGCTCTCATTACTCATTTTTGCTGATGGAGGTGCCTGTCTTCTTAACGAGGAGCCAGAGACCAGGGTCCAAATTTCCGTGTTTTGAAGGTGGACATGATAGCTTATATCACCACTACAGATATGGAAGTGGAATTGTTGAAGATCAGTGAAGATTTGGGTGTAATTTGCCTTTGAATAAAAGGTTTCATTCATCTCAAGGTGAGCTAATAGGGCTTGCACTAAAAGGGCATGGAGAAGGACACTGCAGTTGGAGAGGGAGGTGGAAGGAGGGCTATACTAATGCCTTTACAATCACTTTGTAGAAAGTAGGTTGTTAATTTCGCCTTGTTTTCTTAGCTGCTGTTTTTCAATAGAAGCCTGCGACAGAAGACACATGAGATGTAATAATTACCCATCAAGACTTGACTTAAAAAAAAAGAAAGAAAAGTAAAAACAACAACCTGAAAACAGAAGTTGTGAGGAAAGAGCAGAGGGGGAACAGGAAATGTAATTCATTTATTCAGTGCTGGTATTAAGGGAAAACCAAGGTTAAAAAGGGAAAAAGGAAAAGTATGTCTTTGCAAAGCTCTAATAGATATGCCAGATCCTCTCTCTTGCTTTCAGCAATTGTGGTGCATATCGTTGGCAATGGCTCAAAGAAACGAAGTGTTCGTTCCTTGGGAATTGTCTTTCACACACACACACAAAAAGTAATTAAAAGAATAAAAGAATATGATGTATTAGAAAATGGGAGCCATAACAAGCTACCGAGTAAGCTGCCATGGCTAATTCTTCTTAACGTTCTTTTAACCACTTTCAAACCCATAACCACATCCCAAACATTTCACATTTTCTGTCTCATCGAAAAATGCTGTATGACCCATCTGATGAGGGCAGAGATGTCAAACATCTAAGTGCATATTGTGTGTCCTCGTGACAAATATGTTCCCTTGGTATAGGAAAAGGACCAGAAGGTACAAAGGGGGAGAGAGTAATCTATTTATAACTTTTACAATGCCTTGTAAGAGGAGATCTTGGGAACTCTTCTCCTGGGGTGGCTGATTGTGCTCTCTCTGATGTGGACTCTGCTAAGTACGGGTAGGAATCCTATTACTGACCACTACAAAGGGCTGTGTGGTTTAGTTCAGAATATAAAATTCATATTATGAATGCTGTATGGGGGCGGAGGGGGGAGGGAAGTAATATTAGCCTTCTGAAGAAGAGGAGACTGTCATGAATAATGCAACAGTGGCTCTCCGGGAGTCACACAAATGGATCAGATTTAAGATTCCTTTCCCAGTGATAAGGTCACCCATAGGGATGCTTTATGTTTTTGCAGCACTTCCCAGGTATGGGTCTCAAGTCACTAGGAAGCCCCTAAAGGACTGTGATTTCACAGAACCTGAAAGGCTGGCAAGTGTTAGTACACCTCAGGTTCAGATGTTAGGAAGGGTTAGAAGGACAAAAAAGCAGAGCTGACCACTAAGTCGACCTAAACAGAGCCAGCGCAGCTCAGCTCTGACTCCTGGTTTGTGCTCCGTTTGGTCAGAGGGTTGTTTGCCCAGTTGGTCAGGGTCTAATAGAAGTCCATCTGAGTGACTGTCCCAAAGTAGGTGTTTTGAGAAACTCCAGGGCAATTTGGTGTCTAAAGCTAGACTACTGGGTCCTTGGGGCTATCAGTGTCATTACCAGTGCTTCTGCAGAGCACTGTACAGATGAGAACAAAGCTTGAGCTCTGATGGCAGCATCTCAGTCATTTTCAGCATGGACCTAACAGTCCTTCCCACAGCCTGCTTTGTGTCTGCACAGCTACAGGGCTCCTGAAAGAGCTGAGATGTGTCAGTTGAGGCACACAGGCACACCAGGCACGATCTTGGCTATGGCCCCTGGACAGTGGCCATAGAGGGCAGGCAGTGCTGCTGAGGCCACCCCTCCTGAGCGATGAATGCCCTTGGGTTTAGCTGCCTGTAGACCACTGAGCCAGCTTTAGGCACACTTCCTAGTGATGTTACCCTGTCCATTCAGGATGGATAAAGCAGAAATATCAGACAGAGCCTGCACATTGCCTTACTGCTATGTGACTTCTCCTGCTTCTGGCACCGTAGAAGTCAATGCATGATGCAGAAAGAATGACTTCCTGGGAGAAACACGTAACCCCACAGCCCAGAGTCCCAGCATCCATGTGTCAGGACTGTGGCAGTTGCATGCTGTCATAATATTTCTGTGTGTTTTGGGTAGAGAATAAAAAATTCTGTTGCTTTTTTAAAAAGACCCTTGAATTAATGTTATCACTGATGAAGTGGGAGCACATCCTTCAGTTAAAAAATATCCTTGATGGTCTCTAGTAACACCATCTGCAGCAATTCATACCTTAATGTGAACAAATAGAAGGATTTCATCTTTAGGCAAGGTTATAACTTGCTTTCTCCCGTGGAGCTGAGTCCATATGAAGCAAGTCCATTTTACTAAGAATAAATAAGCATTTTACCCTGGAGAGAATTGTAAGCAAACACTGATAATGCAATGGGCTTTGGAAAAAACAGTATTTTTCTGGCCCTTGATCTCACTCAGTCTTAAGCCAATTTTGGCAGGTACTGCTGTATTAAGTGGTCAGTACCCCGTAGTGGTCACACACTGTTTTACTGGAGGTCTGACAGCAGCTATAGGAGAGATAAAATTAACCCTTTGGCTCCAATGGCTAAAATAGGCCTCATTGCCCACAACAGCGAATGCATCAAGAATCTCTAGCTCTGAGCCTCACGGGGTTAATGGCAATCTGTTGCTGATTTCCCTGGACAACCAGACTAGCAAACACTGAGCTTTTTAATGAGCCCCGGTGGACAATGCTGGCACACGAGGCTGTGAAGAGCTGGACAAACCAAGGAAAAGTAAAATGAAAACAAACATGGACGTTTATTTTCCTAACTTACCAGTTGCAAACAAAATTTCATTTAATAAACCATAAAATGATTCACAGAGTTGCTGTATATTATTGTAAGAGCAGCTGGGTTATGTAAAAGTTACTTTCCCTCTTCTTTGTTATGCCGTCCCATATCCAGTTCTCATCCAAACAAAGCTGTATTTATTTATGTGTTAATATATTTATCATCTTACTTCTTAGCAGGCTTTTCAGAAATGAGATTAGTTGTGACTTAAGACATCATCATGTATAGGGTATGCAACACAGAGCAAAACCGGGGCATTGCTGAGGTAGGAAGGGACATCTGGAGGTCTCTGGCCCAGCCCCTCCCGCCCCCTGCTCAGAGCAGAAGCAGCTTGGAAATTGCATTAGGGTGCTCATAACAGAGCATGGAGGAAAAGCTTTTTTTTTAACTGGTCATGGAATGGGACAGGCTTTCTTGTGAACTGGTGAGAGAAAACAGTTAGGTGAGATTCAGTTTGCTGTTTCCCCCCTATATCTGAAACAAACTGGAATTTATGTAAACGTTTTCCAATTATCCTAATGGAGAAAAATCAGCATGTATTTCCTATATCAGGAAATTATCCCTACTCAGGGGAACACATTAAAAAGTGCTGAATTTGAGCATGTACTGTGGTAAACGAGCACATGCTTTGAGTTAATCTCCTACTGAAGTACTTTCCTGATTCAGGATGACATACTGCTTGTGAACAATTTTTCTTGTACACATCCTTGATGCATACATAATGCTTGGTACCTGATTTTATACTCGTGCCCCCTGTTTTGTTTTTGTTCCTTGATTGGATGGATGTAAACTAGTGGAAAGGGCAATAAATCAAGAGAAATTTCCAGACAGCGGAGAAAACTCTGTCACTGGAAATCTATGAACCCACGGGAGATATCTGCAAGACTTTTTTGTCTTGTAGGGGTTCCACTTGCTCGTTTATTCACAGAAGTCACAGCATTTGGTTAAAGCCAGTTTGTAGCAAGCTGTTGTCCAGAAACAGTCAGCTTTGTCTCTTGAGTTTTATAAGGTTACATCAAATTATGGTAGAACAATTAGTTGCATTCCAACACAATGAGGCTTTTTTACTTCTTTCAAAACTTCCCTGACTGCCAAATATGAAAGCACATCCACTTGAACCAATATATTCACTATGGCAACTGCTATTAGACTTACAAGAAAAAAAACAAACAAGTATTTATAGGCCCTTTCAGCCAACATCTTCAAAACTTCCCTGTAGGAGATCAATGGATGCATTTGTAACAGCTCTGTGTACTTGAGAATATGACACTGACCTGACTGCATGGTGTTACTGAAACCCATCTCACATCTGGGCATGTGAGATAGAACACGAGATAGTCCTGTCCTCTCCTTTCAGACACACACTGATCCCCCCTGGACTGAGAAATGAAGCAGAAGGGAATTGGTGCTGTGTGGCAAGTTCAGATAAGCATCGTGAAGGCAGCAACACCTGTGATTTCATGCACAATGGCAAATGAATGACCAATTAGCAAGAGGGACAGTGTAATCTGGCACTATAATTGTGCTCATTAATGGCGCTGAAGGATGGTATCTCCACTCAGTGGTTTCTGTCTTTTGGAAGGGAGTAGAGCACATCTGAAATGTAGCAATTGAAGAGGGCTTTAACGGGGATAAAGATAAAAGAAACTCGGTAGTGATTTTCAATTTCTAGTCAGTAAACTAATGGAGCATTGTGGACTAAAGGCTGGTGAAGGCTGTTGTCAGTAAGTATGAGCTGCTGGTGGTCTGCAACTCCAAAAAAAGTAGAACTCCATGGACATGTACAAAAGCAGCAGGCAAGAGCTGGGCTCCTTTTTGCCAAATGCTGGATGCACTGATGGCAGAGCTGTCTCAGCGTGGTTCCAGCCTAAGGTCTGGCAGCAGATACAGGTTTCTTTTTAAGCACACAGTCGCTTTTGCTACCTCCCTCTGAAACATCTGAGCAAATTCAACAGACAGGCAAGAGAGGATGGGCTGGTAGTTTATATCAGTTTTAGACACCTATGGGAGCTGACTCACAAAAGGCTTGTACCTAGCCCTGTTGTGTGGCAGCACACCTCACATTGCTGTTGAGTGGGGAATCGTGCTGTTTGCCAATGAGAGGCCTGACCTACCTGATGGACAGAGATCAAGTGATGGGTTGGTGACTCCAGAGACTTTCAAACTCTGGGAAGCAGCAATGGTAACCTTCACAATTCTCCGTCGGCCTAAATGACAGCAAGAAAACTTTCCAGGCTTTCCATGCTCACCTTTAATTTAATTTTTAAGCATTTAGTAAACACAATTGCAGGGCTTCTCATTAACTTTGGAATCTTACAGTCATAATTTTTGATACACAACATTACTTACCAATTAGCTTGTCTTGTTCGTTTAAATTTCTTCGCTCATATTTTAATGGGAGCTAATGATGCCTTTGTTGACTTATTTAATGTTATGTAAATGTGGCTATAAACTGTGAAGGGTTTAGAGAGCAGCTCTTTTTTTGCTTACTCCTCAGTTTTCAGAGAATGTTTGGCATGCTCACAATCTGCAGGCATCACCCTGATGAATAGGAGTAACTAAGAAAGCAAACAATAATAGTTTGGTAAGATAAGCAGTGAAAAGTATACAGTGTAAAATCTGATCCCTTCTCTTTTCTTCTTCTCTCTCTCTCTCTCTTTTTTTTAATGGAGCCTAAGGCCTGAGCATGTTTTTCTTCTGTGGCAGCTAATCTAGTTTGTCATGCTATTAAGAAACTGTTAAACATAGGTGGATGTTTAGGTTCTGCTACGCTCAGGTTGCCAGCTCATGAGGACACCTTGTTTCATTTTGCGTCATAGAGCACAGCCTCTCATGTATGCCTATGCAAGGACTTTTCATTCAATATACACCTCCTGTTAAACTGAGATATGGTCACACACATGTAGGTGTATAAGGAAAATATGAGCATACAAATGTATATGTCACACACACACACACATTTGTGCAGCAGATAAACATAGTTACCTCTACAAAAAATGCATCCTTATTAAAGAGAGCATTGACTCTTGCACGTCCCTTTGACATTTAGCCCTCTGAAGAAAGCAATGGAGCTTATTCAATACCCCCTTTCTACTCAGGACTCCTTCCCTTTGTCTCTTTTCCACCATGCTTTACTGGCTACCAAAGGTCAGCCAAAGGGAATTCTCAGAAACTCCGAGAGAATCAGGCAGCGTAGCCTGTATTTGGTTACAATCACACCAGGGCAAGTGAGCACTATTCTGATTGCTAATGAGTGGAGGGTGGGGAGCAGCGAGTGAAAGTCTTGAGCAAGGAGTTTGTTACCAATTGAGTACTGGTCCCTCAAATCTGATGATAATGCTTTGAAAATGCACTTCAAACATATCATAGGAAATTTAAATATTTAAATATTCATTTATTCTAATTTTCCTTTTGATAGGTACCAACCACTAGGCGTACATTTCAGCAACTAGGGAGATCTATGGCACAATGTCTGTCAGTGTGGATTTTAGCACGATTCACTGAAAATTAGGGAATGATTTTCAGCTTCTTATTGATGTTTCAGGAGCTCCTTTAGTTCGATATTTAACAACAAGAAGGGCAACGAGGCTGGTGAGAGGCCTCGAGCACAAGCCCTACGAGGAGAGGCTGAGGGAGCTGGGATTGTTTAGCCTGGAGAAGAGGAGGCTCAGGGCAGACCTTATTGCTGTCTACAACTACCTGAGGGGTGGTTGTAGCCAGGAGGAGGTTGCTCTCTTCTCTCAGGTAGCCAGCACCAGAACAAGAGGACACAGCCTCAAGCTACGCCAGGGGAAATTTAGGCTTGAGGTGAGGAGAAAGTTCTTCACTGAGGGAGTCATTGGACACTGGAATGGGCTGCCCAGGGAGGTGGTGGAGTCGCCGTCTCTGGAGCTGTTCAAGGCAGGATTGGACGTGGCACTTGGTGCCATGGTCTAGCCTTGAGCTCTGTGGTAACAAGTTGGACTTGATGATCTGTGAGGTCTCTTCCAACCTTGGTGATACTGTGATACTGTAACTGTGAGCTGAGAAGGAACATTGCAAATAATGAATGGGCAAGTTTTACCTTCCATCACTATGCAGCTCTATTCCAAAGGTTGGTGAGCATGGGATTGTCCTCTAGAACAGATACTGTTCTTACCAGTGTGGATTTGCAAAGGCAACAGATATAAAAGTACATTTATCATAAAATCTCAAAAATTCTTCAGGGATTTCACTTAAAAAATTAAAAGTCAAGCAGAAATGACATTCAAATGATCTCTAGACTTAACATGATAACATCAAAATGCAATATCTTCTCGTTGAGCTGTGCCCCACACTATGTTGTCAGGACTTGAACGTTTCCTACCCTAGGTAGTCATCTAATAATGAAAGTAATATTAGCATATTAAATTTGGCATGCCATAACTGCTAGAGAAGCAAGTTTAGCGCAGGAGATGTCAGTGAAACCATCATAATGCTATCTTTAATGCCCAGTAAATTGTTTCTTGGGGTTTTGGGTTTCTTTTTAATGACAATTGTCAACTCTTCTACATGCATTTTCTGCCTTCCATGCTGCTTTTTGTTGCAGATGTTTTTTTCTGCTGAGCGTTGAAAGCGCACTTTACTTTTTGACTTATTGTGGCAAGCGACAAATGTATCTGCACATTGTAGCAGCAGCAACATGGAAATAAGTATGTATTCTCCTCCTGATTCATTGTTTAGTGTTAGATGAGTTCAAAAGATTATGTCAAATGCACAGTGGTGCTATCAGTTTCAGTGGTACAAGGTTTACTTTAACAGCATCCTATTGCAGAAGGCACAGTGCTCGTTGCTGGTGGCTTTAAAGCCAATTCCAAATGAGCGATACTGAATCCTTTGTATCATACCCCACTTCTACCTGTACCAAACGTGCTGCAAACTCCTGAGTCCCCTCTGGCATTCTAAGATGTGCTGTTTTATTTAGATTTCCCACAAATGCAATAGGAGCTACACTGATATGAAGTTCAGGTCTGTAATTGTTGAGATGGGGACAGAGTGGCTGGAGAGCGGTCAGGAAGAAAGGGATTTGGGAGTGCTGGTAGATAGTAGGCTGAACATGAGCCAGCAGTGTGCTCAGCTGGCCAAGAGAGCCAATGGCATCCTGGCCTGGATCAGGAACAGTGTGGCCAGTAGGACAAGGGAGGTTATTCTTACCCTTTACTCAACACTGGTCAGGCCATAGCTTCAGTCCTGTGTCTAGTTCTGGACTCTTCAATTCAAGAGAGATGTTGAGGTACTGGAACATGTCCAGAGAAGGGCAACAAAGCTGGTGAGGGGCCTGGAGCACAGCCCTGTGAGGAGAGGCTGATGTAGATGTGTTTAGCCTGGAGAAGAGGAGGCTCAGGGGTGACCTCATTGCTGTCTACGACTACCTGAAGGGAGGTTGTAGCCAGGTGGGGTTGGTCTCTTCTCCCAGACAACCAGCAACAGAACAAGGGGACACAGTCTCAAGTTGTGCCGGGGGAAGTATAGGCTGGATGTTAGGAGGAAGTTGTTTCCAGAGAGAGTGATTGGCATTGGAATGGGCTGCCCAGGGAGGTGGTGGAGTTGCCATCCCTGGAGGTGTTCAAGAAAAGACTGAATGGGGCACTTAGTGCCATGGTCTCGTTGAGTGGCTAGGGCTGGGTGCTAGTTGGACTGGATGATCTCAGAGGTCTCTTCCAACCTGGTTGATTCTGTGGTTCTAACTATTATCTTGTATCTCCCTTTGTCTTTTTCTCGTGTAAGTGCCAATTGCTCTATGCCATCTACACCATCTTTAGCGTAATTCTGCTTTCACTGCTTTATAATCCCACTTCTTTCTGGGGTGTTTCACCATTGAAAAGTGACTTTTTGTGACTACAATAATTAGTGTAAAGTTCTTCAAAACATGAAAAATAATCTGAGCAGACTAATGCAGAGTGCAAAACCTGAGTGCTTTCTAAAATGAATGCTATTACAGTGAGCCATCTATCAATGACATTTCAAACATATTTCTTTCCCTCCTCCTGTGTTATTCTGTTATTACAATAATCCAGAAGTTGTTGAGTGTGTGAAAAAAAAAATCATGAAACTACTTTCTCTCATAATAAGCAAATAATAAATTCTGTGGAGGGTGTTATTATGATTTCTTGTTCTCATTGATGAAGGTGAAAGAAGTATGCTTAGATATTAGTTCTTGAGGGATATTTATTAATCTCTGTGTTTACTGGAAGCAGATGTTAGAATTACTGTTTCTTGCTCTCAGATTAAATTCATTCTGCCAGTCTCAGCTGCCTAGCAGTCCTTGGCAGAGCATTATATAGTTTTGGGAAAAAAAATAACTGGAGATATGGTGCATGGTGGGTGGAAGACAAGCTTATTTAGCCCACAGTTAAACAGAAAATTATTGGGGCTGTGACTGAACATGCAGATTTCACAAGGTCCCAGAAGTTGACATGAATTCAGATCAGTCCCCAGGCTTTTACTTCCCTTCAAGCTTGATCTAAAGTGTGTTTATCTCAGGGGTTTTCAAAGTAGAGCAGAAAAAACCTTATGAAAACAGGGTCTTGTTATCAGACTACTTCTAGCTGTTCCTGCAGATATTGAGCCTTAGAAAATAACAAATCCATCTGGAAGCTTCATTGGGATACAGTATCTCTGTATCATGCTTCTCTTCAAAGAGAGAGGTGAAAGTATGCAGACAAGGAGGTGGATGACCATGAAGGTACACCACAGATCACAACAAATACAGACACTGCAGCCTGTTTAGGTTACTGGTTGGGACTAACCATGCCTTTTGTGCTGAGATCACCTGCCATGTGCTGTGTAGGTACAGGAGCAGTCAGGGAGAGGGAGAGAGAGATCATATTTTCTTGCAGACAGGCAAAGGTGAAGGTATTTTGTAATCACACTCAAACAACAGAGACAGATAAAAAGACTGTAAAAAAACCCTACAGTTTTTGCTGTCAGTACTGAATATAGAAGCCCTCTCACCATAGCCCTCTTTACTTTTTTCCTTCCTTTGTTTGTTGTATTTTGTCACAGAATTCACTTCACAATGTTACTATTTGCATCAATTAAATTGTGCAAGAATTAGGCAGTTGTGCCTTACCAGAGCTAGAAACACCCTGTGATTTTAAAATGTGTTGTGCTCAGAGTATACTAAAAAGCCACTATTCAATCTTATTTCTAATACAGCAAAATGCAGCTGAGATCTGCAACAGGCCAGTACTCATCAGCCTCAGCCCTGCTTAGCCCACTCCATCTGCAGTTGCTGGCAAATGAAACCAGAGGCCATTAAGAAAGCTAATGCTTAGCCATTTTTGTTGATGGATTCAGCACTAGAACAATATTTTGCAGGGAAGCTGGACAAAAATGCTGTTAGTTCTCATTAGAGATGGAAGAACTTTGTGAAGCTAGAGGTTTTTGCAAATCAATCATATTGCTTTTTAGGTACGCAAACTGAGTCTGACTTCACAAACCATTTTTTTTCCCTGTCATTGAATTCTCAGGGGGTTTTTCCCTCCCCACACCACTGATGATTAATAAAAAGGGGGGAAAAAAACCCAAATGTTTCTCTAGCTTGTGTTAACAACAGCAATGCCCACTCTTTAAAAATTTAAACCTTGCAGAAAATAGGAGAGGTTCTCTCGTTGTTTGTTTTGTTGGATTTTCAGTTTGATTTTTCTCAACTATGTTTTTAATTCTCTCTTTTTTCCTATTGTGATCGCTTTCTGTTCCAGTTATATGCTAGTCCAGCTCTTCTCCTTTGCACCCATGCCTTTCATCTCTCATAAACACATTTCCCATTGAGGTTTCCATTTGAGTCCAATTTCCAGTGCCATTTTTTTCATACAAAATGAGTTTATGTGTTTACTAAATCTTATAGGCCCTTAAGTGGCATTGTAATAAGACCTCCATGCTAATGCACATACTTTCTAGAAGCCCATCATGTTGTTATTATAGCTGAGTACCCAACCTTCCAGTAAGAGGAAACTCAAGGTGCAGAAGAGGGAAGGGGTAAACAGCAGATAGATTTACTGAAGGGCTAACAGGCCTTTGGAGCCCATAATACCCCTCATCTTTGCAGTGCTGGCAGTCCCATACTCCCAGCAGTTTCCCTCTGGTTGCTCTGTCCCATCAGCTAAATACAGATGACTGGCTCGTGACCAATACATCTGGCACAGGAGTTGCTGGAGCAGAGAAAGTGCAGCAAATGCCTCTTCTTCTCCTCTCTCTGGACCCTCCCTTCCAACTTGGCTGAGCATTTCTCCCAGGAGGGAAGCATGCCTGCTCCTAGCATATGATAGGCTGGCTTTATGCCATCCCCTTGGCACGAGTTCTGTATACTTGACCCAAAAAAGGTGAGCATTTGGGCAGGCTGGAAGGAAGAAGAGTGGACATGCTCCTTCATGATATGGTGGGATTGCTTCCATAACTCTGCCCACCTTATTGCAGAAACCTCTCACATTCTGCAGTGACCCTCACACTCGGCTGTTCCTGCCATACTGATGCAATATGCATCCTGCACCGTGGTGGCACTGAGCACAAATCCTGGTGGGAAGGTGGAGGTTAGAAGGTCAGGATGTGCTTCAGCTTTGCAAACACACCCTTAAATATTTGTTCTAAGTGTATCTGTACCATTGTGTGATTAAACCTGCTCCATTATTCACAGCAATAGAGCCGCTTATCATAATGACATGCTGTCTTTTGAGAGTTAAATACCATCTCAAAGTTGCTGCTTGAGGTTTTTATCTCCCACTTCTAAGAAATATTGAGCTGTAACAGGCTGTTTCTTACTGAATGAGTTGCTGCTCATAAGTGAGCAATCAGCATTATCTAAATAAATGAAAGATTCTTTGGGACTCACCAAAACGCTTGTTAGGTTGAAACTCCTCTGTAGGAAATGAGTGGTGTTTGTTAGTCTTTGAGAATACAGAAGGGGTTTGGTTTGTGTTAGTGTTTCCAGTAGTGCCCACATAGATGTGCACTGGGATGCAAAGCTTGCTTTGGTTATCAGATGAGTTGGAGAGGGAAAGTGGTGTTATGTAATTCAGAGTTATTATTTAACATGGAAAGAGACAGGCTGCAGAGCACACTCAGTAAATCCACTTTAAATGTACAGTGGATGCTCTTCAGTGGCAGAAGAAACAGCCCTCAGTGTTGGGGCCTCCCACTATACTGCAAACCCAGATTGCTCTGTTAAAGTCCACAGAAGACACTTGGACTCAGCATCCTTGAAAAACCAGTCCAAAACGTGATTTACTGAGTGGCTGTTCTGTTTCATATTGTGTGGTTTCCATTATTGCTTTTGCAAGAGAAGGCAGGCTGATGGGAGCCCCTCTCCTGAGAGCCATGAAAAGAGTGTGTGCTTTGATAGCAAAGCTGCTCTGCACCGCCACGGCCCCAGAATTCTGAGAAAGTTGCACCACTTTCAGACCTCATAATTTCCCTGAGACCACCATGCAGCTTTATCATAAAACTTTCTATTAAAAACATGCAACATCTTTCACACGGCTCCACTGCCCATCTTTGCCCTTTACACATAGTTTGGACCACCACTCATCCACAAAACAGTTCAGAAACAGGCACTGAACCTGCTGGCCTCACTTCTGCCTTCCTTCCATCAGCATGCTGGCTTCTACATGGCTTCATATTTCATGTTCTGTCTCACTTTTTATGCCCAAAGTATCTTCCTGGGAGTGACAGGGATCTGTACCTTTGGACATTCAGAGACCAGACTCTCTGCTAGACTTTTCAAGTGCAGTGAGAAGAGAAAAGGTCCAGTGCTATGATTTAGGAGATATTCTTGCTTGAAAAGAGCCTATTGCAGAGCCTTAGTGACTCATTTAGTCTGAAATAAAGATACTGAGGAATATGAGCCAGGTGAGTGGCCCTTTGGAGCTGCTGCTTTAATCAGATGTTTAAAGTTAGACTTTGGGACATGAACCCCACCTTCAGTAATTAGGAGACAGCATTTGGAGATCTGGACTGGTTTCTGACTGTCTGCTAAGCTGGAAGGATCTCTTTTTTGTCACTAGCCTCTATGCAGCTCTGAGACAAGATATTCTTGGTTATAAACTTTTAGGTACAAAAGCAATTTGTAACTTAGAGGGGAAGAGACCTGACATTTTAAAGGCAAACTATCAACTGAACTAAAGTGAAAGGGTTATTATGTGCATATGAAGGATGGGGAATAAATGAGATATTTGTAAGTGACATATACAGATTGTTCATGGAAAAATGATTGCTATGAGTAACATGAAAATTAGCACCCTACTGCACTTTGGCATGCTCATGTTTTTGCTTCTATCTATAGAGCTTGTCTTTATAGTATGGCCAGCTCAGAGGTGCTCAAAGTTTCTCTTCCTCCCTGTTTTTGAGGATACTTCTTTTGGACTTGGGAAGCCATTTGGTTATGCTGGGTAGCACTATTTCTAATACAGAAGTCTCAGAACTGAACTGAAACCTCAAAAAGGTTTCTGTCCTTGTGAAAAGCCTGAAAATTCAGTTGGCAGAACTTCCTGATGACCAAGCATGTTGTGAACCAAGGCTCCCTGCTTTGGCCCCAGATCTAGAATGCTTTAAAATGAACACAGACCTCCAATACGCTGCCTTCAAAGCTCTGCAGTAAGTACTCAACATTTAACAAGGTCTTATCTGCTACCAAAGCCAAACTGAGGCATGTCCTTGCATGCTTTGGTGGGCAAAGTGCCTTCAGAGGTGCCCTTACAGTCCCAAACTGACAGCTCCCTCTTTCCCAGATGTGCTAATTTCCACCACCAGTCTGCCCCTCAAAATAAACATGGTGTGTTTCTTAAACAGAAGGATCTCGCTGGAAAGAGGATGTCAAACCTCAGAAGAGAGAGGTGTGAAAAAGTACAGTTATTAGGGGGTTGAAGTCAAAGAAAAATAGAGCTACATGGCCTCTGAATAGCATGTGTGTGCTGAGAACTTCTAGCACCATTTAGTTCTGTTTTGCTATCTGCCATTGACTGTCACATTTCACAAGTTAAGAAACATGTTATTTCTTTGTTTATTTTGTCAGTCTTAGCTAGTCTCTGGAGGGAAATTATATCACTGTTTCAGTGGAATAGATTTAATTTGTTTGTGTCTTGTTGTCTATAGCATCTATCTAACTACTTATCTCTCAAGTTACCTCTCAGTCAAAGGTTTTCTGTTTCGTTCACATGTTAACAGGAGGGAATTTGCACTTGATTGCTTTGAACACTTTCTAAGTTTGGTCAGCTAACTATGTATTTATTTTTGCTGTTCTAGTGAGAGAAAATGGGAATTTAAAATGTATGGAGCCAGCAGAGGTTTAGCCGCGATTTGTTTCTAATGTAGAGGAAAATTGCCCAAGTAATCTTATCCCATTCATACAACTAATATGGCTATGAGGCTCTGATGTGTTGAACAGTAAACACCATGCAACATACCCTTAAGAACTGTGGCTTAAAAGATTTCTTATTTTCCATCACACACTTCTAACTTTCAATGAATAAATATCAGGCCCTGCCTGCATTAACGTCCATGGGAGTTTTCATGGGCTTAAATGGGAGTAATATAAGTTCCTAGTTTATAAGCATATTTTATAGAAATGAGAGTTATAATGCATTATGGAGTTAAATGGCACCACTGGGTAGCTGTGGGAGGAAAAACCGTTTCTGATGTAAGCAGGCTACACAGTGAAACACAGTCAGTTCAGACTGAGACTATGTAAAGCTGCTATCAGCATTTGGGCAAGGGACGTCATGCATTCTCCAACAGATGAGGGCTTGAAATCCAGAATAGATTTGTACTATATTCTCCAAAACCCCAAAATTGAGATACCTGTGCAGGGAAATGCTCTGACCTCTGTGATGCAGAAGACATTTTAAATGAATGTGGCAATTTGTCTGGACTTAATATCCGTAGGTCAGTCCACTGGCACCTTTGCCAAGCAATGTGATCTTTGAGAAAATGTATATGTGTGCATAAATAAGTGCACACATCAAAAGCCCAAAGCTAAAACTGGAGAAGATGAGGGGAAAAATCATTATATGAATCACCTTCCATACCAAACCATAGGAAGACAAATCTTAAAAATCATAGAACTAAAGAACCAACTGGGTTGGAAGAGACCTCTGAGATCATCCAGTCCAACCTAGCACCCAGCCCTCTCCAGTCAACCAGACCATGGCACTAAGTGCCTTATCCAGTCTGTCCAGGTCCCTCTGCAGGGCTCTCCTACACTCCAACAAATCCACACCTGCTCCTAGCTTGGTGTCATCTGCAAACTTACTGATGCTGGACTCAACCCCCTGGTCCAGATCATCAGTAAAGATATTGAACAGGACTGGGCCCGGCACTGATCCTTGGGAATGCCACTAGTGACAGCTGCCCACTGGATGTGGTACCATTCACCACCACTCTCTGGGCTCGGCTCTCCAGCCAGTTCTTGACCCATATCAGACCCATATCTTGTCCCATTCACGTCATTAGTGCAGCTTTTGTCTGCCACAGGCTTATATGTTCCAATCTCTTTAATCGAAGTCATTGTGAAGTGCATAGGCTAGATCTGAATCCAATCTTTGCACAATTCTAGTGGCTTTCTCCTACTCTTTTTTAATCAAAGTATCTTGTGAGGTTTGGCTGTGGTATTTCACACTTGAAACTAAGCACATAGTCAAGTAGCAATTTAATGCACTGTCCTGCAGGACTTAATGGCTCAAAACTCATACACTGCTTCATTCTTCTGCGAGGGCAGAAGGAATTAGAAGTGGACTACTGTGGGGATTTTGGGAAGGAGTGGTTTGAAGCACTAACCCCACCCTGATTTATCTTTATTTTCTGTGAAATTCTTCCCTGCATATGTGAAATATTAACTGTTGTTCATTCACCTGCTGAAATCTACACAGTGCTTGACTGCAATTCTATTTCTTCTATGGCATTTCCCTCCCTTGCCACATTCCCACTGTTCTTGTGAATCTTCTCCAGATCCAGTGGTTGTTGAATTTACATTCTTCTCTGGGCAGTTAATGAGTGTATTGATTAATACTGGCTCTGGTATCAATCCCCGTGGGAGACCAATTGATACTTCTCTCTCTTTTGACATAAAACCATTGATGATAACTCATTGGCTCCCAGCTGTTGGATAGATTTTTGTCTACCTTATTGTGTTATTATGCAGGCTATGCAACTCCAGCTTTCCTCTTGAGCTCATGTGTAGCTCTAAACTAACAATTTACTGAAAATCCAACTATGTTATGTCTGCTTTAATTAATGAAATTCTCGGTATAATTGGGCCAGTGCTTCCATTCACAGACCTGTACCACCTACTGCAGGGCTCCACACAGTCATCACCTCTTCTGTCACATTTCTTTTGCATAGATTCATGGGATAATTTAGGTTGGAAGGGATGATGGAGGTCATATGGTCCAAGCTCCTGCTCAAAGCAGGTTCTGTTAGATCAGATCACTCAGGGCTATGTTCCATCAAGTATTGAACAGTTCCAGTGGTTGAGATTACACGAGCTCTCTCGGCAACCTGCTCCTGTATTTGATCACATGCATGGTTAAAACCCTCACCCTTTGTATCTCATAGACCTGCTATTCCACTTCTTGTCCACTGCCTCCTGTCTTATTGCCGTGCACCTCCCAGAGGCATCTGACTCTGCCTTCTTTGTATGAGGCAGCTGCAGGCAACAATACAGTCTCTCCATCTCTTCTCCCAGCTGAACAAGTCCAGCTCCCTGAGTTTCTCAGCTCCAGAACTAATAGAATCACATAACAGTGGGGGGCTGGAAGAGACCTCTGGAAATCAACCAGTCCTGCTAAAACAGGTTCACCTAGAGCAGGCTGCACAGTGTCACACCAAGGTGAATTTTTAACATTTCCACAACCTCTCTGGGCAGCCTGTGGGCATCCAAATTTGTGGCCTCTCTGGGATTTGATTCAGTGTGCCAATGTCTCCATTGTAACTGGGAACCTCAAGCTGGTCACAGTATTACAGATGTAGTTTCATGACTACCAAACAGAGGGGAGCACATCCCTAGACCAGCTGGCTGCTTTCCTGCTAGTACAGCCCAGGAGGCAGCTGGCTTTCTTTGCTGCTTCCTAGAGTCAGCCTGCAGTCTGTATTGTTGCATAAGTCTGCTTCATCTCAAATATCAAGACTTTGCATTTCATCTCGCTAAACTTCATGAGGTTTCTGCCCACCCATTTCTGTAGCTTGTCCAGGTCCCTCTGAAGGGTAGCTCTGCCATCTGGTATATTGTCTGCTCCATCTTACTACTCAGTGTCACCTACAAAATGCTGAGAGTGCACTCCATCCCATCATCTGGTCGTTAATGAAGACATTAAGCAGTATTGGTCCCAGTATCGATCCCTAAGGAATGCCACTACTTACTGACCATTTTGTCTAGAAGCACACTAGCTAATTTACTTCTCATGGTGGTAAGAACTAACAGTATGAGCCAGGCATGGTGGAAAGAGGCCCTGCCTCACTGACTCTGGCATGTGAATGAGAAATTGTGATGCTTCTTAGCTGAAAGCACTCAGGGTCTGCCAGGAGAGCTGGGCTGAAGCTGCTAGCTGACAGCTGAATCTCAGAACAGTCAGGTATTTCAGGGAAGACAAAGCTAACACTGGCTCAAAGGGTAGACCCAGTACCCAAACGATGTAGCAAATCTGTGATCCCTTAGATCTGATGTTTCGTGATGTTGTCACATACCAGGTTCTGCTCCCAGACTGGTGGGTAAGACGTACAATGGAGGCTGTTGCCACCTGTCAGAGGCAGCGTGGGCACAGCCCTGGGCTGTCCATGCTGGGATGAAGTTCATATTTCAAGTTTTATGTGGACCCACACACACTAGGACAGTGGAATGGCCCCACCAGATATCCCTGCTTTCCCCTGCAAGTGCAAGCTTCCCTCCTGGACCTGTTGCCATATCAAGTCTGCTCAGCACAGCTTACATAAATACCTGCTTCCTCTGGATGCTGCAGTTACTCATTGCTGTCTACAACTACCTGAAGGGAGGTTGTAGCCAGGTGGGGTTGGTCTCTTCTGCCAGGCAACCAGCAACAGAACAAGGGGACACAGTCTCAAGTTGTGCCGGGGGAAGTATAGGCTGGATGTTAGGAGGAAGTTGTTGGCAGAGAGAGTGATTGGCATTGGAATGGGCTGCCCAGGGAGGTGGTGGAGTCACCGTCCCTGGAGGTGTTCAAGAAAAGCCTGGCTGAGGCACTTAGTGCCATGGTCTGGTTGACTGGATAGGGCTGGGTGCTAGGTTGGACTGGATGATCTCGGAGGTCTCTTCCAACCTGGTTGGTTGATTCTTTGATACCTTTCTGTACAATGAAGATGTGGGGAAAAAACCCAACACTTCTTAGTACCTCTGACCCAATAAACATTCAACTCCAGTAAGTGAGGCCCTGATTCAGTAGGAACTGCTACTGGGGAGGAGTGCTTAAGCAAATGATACCTCAATAGAATCGATAGGACTTTGGCGCATGCTGAATGTTTAAGCATGTGCTGAAGTGTTTACTATTCAGCCCCTTAGTTAGTACCTGTTTAATTAAACAGGATCAGATTCTCAACAGAAGTAAATCACTGCAGTTTCTCCCAAAGGAGTTTTTCCAGCTCTCAATAATTGGAGAGTTGATCTAATGTCCCAACTCTACTGATTTTTCTTTTCTTTTTTATTGTCAAACATCCAGGTATCTCTCTGTCTGTCTGTTAGTCTATCTACCTAACACGGTATTTTTGCCTCCTAAGCTATTTAAAGGAGAGATGCTGTCAGAAGCAGCCCAGAGGGACACAGGTATCATTACTTACAAACGAAGTTCTGAGCCATTGGTAAATGAAATGAAACTTTTCTGATATTATTGTTGTTCAAGTCTAAGCTGATAAAAGCATCTCTGCTTCTCCTAATACAGGCAAGGATTTCTTTCCAAGTTCAGTGCTTCCACTCCAGATAAAAGCAAGTCATTTGCTTCTTTCATCATGTCGCTACTAATTTCCAAGCAGTCAAAGCTGCTGCTAATTTATTTACTGAACACTGAAGCCCTGTTAGCAGGGGCTGCTACTGAAACTGCTTTCTGGCCTTCGGCTTTTGTTTGTTGACAGCCTGATTTCCCAGTAGGCCATTTCCACCTGTGTTTCTGTTGTTTTTAGTGCATGTCTTTCTTTCTTCTTCCCAGTGACTGTCTCCCAAATGGCTCCTGAAGGCTTTTCTCATCTTCCCTCGCTCTCTCATCCCCTTTTCCCTCCCAGCTGCAAGGACTCTCAGCTCTGCTTTCAGTCATTCTGCAGTTAGTGGTTGTCTACACTGCTGAGCTCCCATGGGGCACTAATTTTTGTTTCAAGGACAAGATTCAAAAGAGTTTGCTACACACAGGTTGCAGGGTGCACCTTCAGATGTGCCTTCAAATAGACTTTGGAGATTTGAATATATGAGCTCCTGAAAATCAGTTTCTAAATTGCAAGGGAGGCCTATTAAGTGCTGTAAAAAAAATGGTTTTTTGCTTTTCTATTTTAAAAGCTGCATTAAAAAAAGTGATATTTCCCACACCCTTCCTCTCTGCAATGACATTGGGTGGAAATAGAAATTAGGAGACTGCCATTTCCCTTTAAATTCATGTATATCAAAGGAAGACAGATGACAGGATAAAATGATACAGAGTGGCCAGCATAGACTATCTGGAGGAGTTAGTGAAGCAGGATATTGAGATGTTGCAACGGTTTCTTCGTGACTCAGTGTGCCAGGAGCTTCAAGTATGCAAGAAAGGTTCTAAGGTGATTTCCATGAGTTGAAAAATTTGGATATTCAGATATACTTTACATTTTGCTACTTAACATCATCTAGCCTCCCTGTTTGGCAGTGTCTGTGCATTTCATAGAATCATAGAATCATTCAGGTTGGAAGAGACTTCCAAGATCATCCAGTCCAACCTAGCACCCAGCCCTGTTCAATGAACCAGACCATGGCACTAAGTGCCTCATCCAGGCTTTTCTTGAACACCTCCAGGGACAGTGACTCCACCACCTCCCCGGGCAGCCCATTCCAATGCCAATCACTCTCTCTATGGCAACAACTTCCTCCTAACATCCAGCCTAGACCTCCCCTGGCGCAACTTGGGACTGTGTCCCCTTGTTCTGTTGCTGGCTGCCTGGCAGAAGAGACCAACCCCACCTGGCTACAGCCTCATTTCAGGTAGTTGTAGGCAGCAGTGAGGTCTGCCCTGAGCCTCCTCTTCTCCAGGCTGCACAGCCCCCGCTCCCTCAAGCTCTCCTCACAGGGCTGTGCTGCAGGCCCCTCCCCAGCTTTGCATTTCTTGGTATACACTTTATTTCACATGTGACTTATGGTTTATACTTTATCTCAACCTCAGCAACCTATGTAAATCTGAGGTTTGTTATTGAAAGACTCACAACTAATGTCTGGTGTACTGGGCTTCAAAAAATTCTCCTTTTCTTGCATGCTAAATTCAAGTGGGATTTTACAGCTTCAGCTTTATTGAAGGCTTGATTTCTAATGGGTGTTAAACTGAAGACACAACTGCTTCCAACCTGGTTGATTCTATGATTCTCTTCTGGCTCGAGCTAGGAGCTGCAGCTTGGGGAGATCTGTTTAAAACTCTAGGGTCCTTGATTTCTCAGACTGGATGTTCATATCTTTGGTTGGTTGGTTTGGTTTTGGTTTTGTTTTTTTTTTCCCCCCACTTCACCTCAGTTTCTAGTTTGTGAAACAGGTAACGTGACTATCCAGCCCCAAACAGGCACCATGAAATTGTTCAGAGGTAGATATTAATGGGAAGTCTTTCAAAACAGTACTGGAAGTAGAATTCAATGAGAGCACAGTAATCCTCCGCTGTCCAAAGACATGTGCCTTGCGCACAGAGCTAGAAGCTGGGCACGAGCTATAATCTACTGACCTTGAGTGAGTCTCTCAGCTACTGTGCCTCTCCATTTCCCAATAATATTGCAATAAGACTAATATTTACTTACCTCACAGTCACATAGCCAGAATGAATTAATGTTTATAAAGTACTTGGGAGTCCTTGGATGAGTGGTCGCGCAGAAGTGCTAAGCAGAGCATGCATTGTCATTTCCCTGTAGATAAATACATATCATTTACATGGGGGTGCAGAGCTGTTCGCACAAGCATATGCAGTGTCTCATCTCAGTGCACTCCTGTTAGCAGAGGATATAAGAACAAACCCAACAGTCCTTGACAATTCATGTCATTTTGCTTTGAAATGAGTATATTTTCGTGGAGAACAGAGCTTATCATGTAATCTCCAATGGAAGTTATGTTCTGCCTTTTTACAGTTGCCATGATGCAAATTTCGTTTGTACTCTCCTTCTTTATGAAAGTTAACAGTTATTTAAGAGATCAAAGTTAATTATCACTAAGGAGATCATTTTTACCTATCAACCCACTTTTGTAACCCCACTATCACAAGTAGAAGCTTTATGCTAATCAGTTTTCTAATTTCCATAAATTACTGATAGAATTACTTTCTTTTTTTTTCATCATGAAAGTAGATCTGTTGGTGAAAGCTCTTGAGAGGCAAAGAGACAGGGAGAAAACGAGGGGAGGTGTATTTTCAAGAGTCTGCCAGCTGAATGTGGTAGCCAGAAAACAAAATCCAAACCGTTAGTTAGTTTCATTGCATCGCAAAACTTGTAGGTGCTGCAGCTTCCCTGCTTTGCAGAAATCTGATGCACACACATTGTTTCAATTTAACATGGTGATAGGAATGGAATCGAACGTGAGGATCACTGTGTGACCCTATTACACGTGAAGTGTCTCTATTAGAGCTGCAAAGACAGCATGCCAGAGGAGCTGAAACGTGTTGATAGAAACAAACAGATATACCTTTTTAAAAGCAGCAGTCAGAAACTCTGCAGTGTGATCCAAGTGTGTTTTGCTGGAGAGGGCAAGGCAGTCTATCCTAGGGGAAAATGATATTGAGAAAGAGAAAGAAACCCCTTCCACTCCATCACAGCACTTTCTGAACAGTGAGCTTGCCAAATGGAAGCTCCTACCGTGGAAGTTGTTACTTCTATGACTGACAGCTGCTGTGAAATAACCTCAGCTACAGCACAGAAGGAACAATAAGAACTGAAAATGAAACAGATGCGGATATTTTGGGTATCCCCTCGGTCTAAAAGTTGAGTCAAGTAATTGCTTAGTAATTAACAAGCTTGTTGCTATGCTGCTCCAGCCTTTTTAGACTGATGCTGATGAACTCCAGAATAAATTAAATTATCCACAACACAGAGTCTACAACCTGGGGGTAAAGTTACATCCATGCATCGTTTGAACCGCACCAGACTTCTTGAGCTTCATCTTGGATTGGTGACAGAGCAGTTTGTCTTCCAGCGGGCATCAGTAGATTTCTGCCCGACCACTGGTCTCTAGCACAAGGAGAAACCTGTGCTGCCATTTTGATCATATTGAAGTCTCATTATCTTCTGTCATCGCACTCTCTTTGTGGCATTGCTTTTAAGCCAACTGAAGAGCTCAGCTGTTGGTCTGTCAAGTGCCTGAAGCAATTTCCTTTTCCCCAGCTTCAGGAAGAGCCAAGCAATAAGGCAAAGCCCAGAGAGACCACAACCAGCACCACGGTTCCTCTCTGCCATAGACACCCCATATTTCTCAGAGCTCTGTCTGAGCTGCCCTGCAACCCAGATAGGCCTCCAGACCTAAATGTAAGGGGCACCCAAAAGCACCCCAGGAACAGGCAGGCACAAAGGAAAATAAAAGGACCTTAACTTCCCCCTGGCTGTGAGTTTTTGTGTCGCTGCTTAGAGAAAAGCAACACAAAACTATATTCTCTCTTGGTGTTTTTGTTCGCCGACCTTCACCTCCCCTGCACGCAGGCACCTATTTCTCTTCAAACACAGGAGCCATCCCATTGAAGTCAGCAGGACTCTTCCGCCGCTTCAAGCAAAGCATGCATATACCTGGATCAAGTTGATATTTACAGTAGGCTCCTTTTGAATTGGCTTTTGATTACACACCTATGTCAGGGGGTTGTTCCTCGTTGCAACTGTGGACAGTGTGACTTGTTTCCATCTGAGGCAGACTGCAAAAGATTGCAAATATAACCTTTAGCATTAGAGGCCTTTTTTAACTGTCATGTGCTGCACTGAGCTGTGTGTTTGTGCTTGGAAGGGAACATAAACCGTGATGCAGAACCCTAAAGGATTAGAAAACGTAACCTTTGAGCATATGCTTTGGCTTTTATTATCTCACTTATTTATTCTGCTGGATATCTGTAGGGTAATATGATCAATGAGTTGGAATCCTTCTTGTTTCTACCAACAACAAATCAAACCATTAATAGGCCAATAAAACCTAGGGATTTGGGGAGAGGGGAGGAGGGGAAGTAATTGCATTGTTCTGATGCTAACGAGGCACATCTATCTTGAAATAACTGATTAAAGCTGGGTGTCGACACAAGGCCTTTGCACATAAAAGCCTGTTGGTAGCACACAAGGTGTGCAGCCCTGGGGCATGGGACCATGGAGTTCAGTGGCAGCTCTGCATTAGCTGCATGCTCTGCGCAAGTGGGATGTGGGAAGCACCTCTGTCTGGTGCCACTTAACCCTTTCTCTACACCACGGTGACAGGCTCACAATGTGGTGGGTCAGGAGCAAGCAGGGTTCATGGGGCACGTTGTGCAGCTGATAAATAGTTCCAGAGATGCATGATTGCATAATGATAGCCACATTCATTCACCTGCCTATCAAAAGAGGTGCATTAAAGTTTAAGCTCTCTTCCCTTGGGTCCACAAAGAGATATTTGAGTGTTAGCTTATAGACTTTAACATTCCTCCCAACAGTGGGCTAAGTGCAGTGGGGTTAAACAGAGTCCCTTTTGCTTAGTAATCCATTAGCTAATGGGTGTGTAAGCCCATCAATTTTCTGTTTATTCCCTAACCCCATTAGGGTACACCTGCTGTGCATAGAAGATACACCTGACAAATCAGAGTGATAGTTGAAATAAAATAAATATCAAGTGTTGTTATAGCTGATCCACAGTGTTTAAAGCAGAAAGGGCATAACAGTGATTTGTGAGGGTGGAACTAAATAGCACATGCTGCCTCACAGGAGCTTGAGCAGGTTGATAGAAACTCTCCTGTGGTCTTACCAGTTCACCTGTAGACTCCAGCACTCAGCTGCCTCTTCCCCCAGCCCCACAGGCCCCTCCACAGGGCTGGAGTTCACCTTCAAATGCCATCTCCGACCACCTTTCAAAAAGAGCCAGCGCTGCTAAGTGATAAATTAATTATTTGGGGGAGGGAGGGTGAGAGCTCACAGGCCGAGAGCTCACAGGCTGCTCTCCCATGAAGGAAGCCAGAAGCTTCAAATCCGTCTCTGATACCAGGCCATTTGTTTTATCACTGCATAGGCTTTATTTATTTATTTATCTTACAGCTCTCCTTGTGATTAAAACTGTTGAAACAGCTGTTTGCTGGTAGCAACTTTCTCTGTGCTGTTTCCTGATGGCCATCGGATGCCCATAGGGCTGCAGCTGCAATGGGAGCTGCCCCACACTGCTCTGCTAGGGCTGGGTGAGGAGCGGCAGCATCTCTGGCCATTGAGGGTCTGTGGGGGCTACCCTCATCAGGCAATAGGGGCTGCAGAATCATAGAATCAACCAGGTTGGAAGAGACCTCCAAGATCATCCAGTCCAACCTAGCACCCAGTCCTATCCAGTCAACTAGACCATGGCACTAAGAAGCCACTTATCTCATTGCACAAGGAGAAAATAAGGGAGTTACAGCAATGAACTGCAGCAGCGTGGAACTTGTCATCAAAACCTGTTAGGAAAAAAACAAACCCACAGCATCACCACCAGCTGGGGAGGTTGGTGACAATAAGATGAGCAAGGTGCTTGGTTCAAGGTGGTCAATCCAGTGTGGAAAACTCCGTGGAGAACAATGCATAGGCTTTGAATGAGGATGTCTTAGGCTTTATTTGCAGGAGCTGGATGCCCTCTGCCGTCACACTGTTTTCAAGTGGGTTGAGGGTGCTGAGTAGCCAGGCCAAGGAGGGCAGATTGAGAACTAACGTGGTTGGGCGGTCACTAGCATCTGGGATAGAAGATGGAGAAGCCTTACAGCCTCTGTGGGGATGTTCATAGGAAACCTCTTAGGAAAGCTTAGGACCAGGTTGCTTGTGCCAGGGACACGCTGTCTAACCTCAGGTGGGGAGAAACATTGCTGTTGAAGAAAACAAATGTGCAGGTTTTCTGCAATCACACCAGGCACCTCAGGGCTGGGTGTGCTGGCTATGACAGGGCTGCTCAATCCACAAGTGAGCAACAGAAGAGCTTGACTGGCATTTGAAAACAACCATCTAAACAAAACAAACAACAAAACAAAGAGAGAAAGAGAGAGCAGGCCAAGCTAGTTCTGCAACAGAACCAATACATTGACAAAAACTCTCATTTTGGGTGAGGTAGTGGAGGAAGGGCTTGGGAATCTGGCCTGTACTGCCTCAATTGCAAGCCTTGCTGGTGGGCTAAGGAGCAGTACTAAAAGGAACAAAGCAGGTTGGTGCTGCTGGGTTGCATTATCCACAGGCTTTGGCATTTTCCAGCCGAGTGCCTGCCTCTCCCTTCCCAGCCCACTGCTGCTATTATTTCTACATTCTGGCTGTTGAGGAGTGTATCATTCATAACATACCTATCACAGAGAGATTCCGTTTTAAATGCTTAGGGAGATAGAGGGCTACAAACCCTGGGAAATCAGCTATGCCTAATATATTATGTAGAAGTTCTGTAATCATTATTGAACTAAAGTGCATTGAGTAAGTGGATAAAATCAGTCCCACTGTAGCATAAGTCTCCAGAGAGCACAGATAAAAACGCCTCGCACTTAAGTAGAAAAAGGTAACAAAATATTTCCAGTCCCAGCAACTGCATTTTCCCCTCTATATAAATAGGGAACCCTCAGGAGAAGGCAATGATGCAGCAGAGGTTGAAGGCAAAGTTAATGGTGGCGAGGTGGGGGAGCGAGGCAGTGCCTGGGGCAGGCTGACGGTGAGCAATGTGAGCAACGCTCCGTGGAAATGAAGCTGGAGGCAGGGCCCTTTGTGCAAGGGTACTGCTTAAGGAGGCAGCAAGGCAGAGGGCAGCACTGGTGCAAAGCTGGGGGGGGGAGAGTCAGTGTGAGTCTGGAAGGGAGTGGAGATGAAAGCTGCAGCACAACAACCTCTGCGCAATGGTTGTGCTTTGCTTTCTTCTAAACACTGCTGAAAAGCCAACTTTTGTGATGGAGTTCATCTTGGGGCTTGCGTCCCAGAGCTTCTCATGGCTCTCACACAGTTTCCTACCTCAGCACATTCAGGTGTGTGCACACACACACATATGCACACACACACAGAGCTGTGTTTTTATGCCTTCTGAGCTCAGGTCTGAGCTGTTGCCTTCTCACAGTGCGTCACTGAGGAATCCTCAGTGGCAAATTTATCTGGAGGTTATTCTCAGCCAGATAACCTGTGCCCTGCAGAAAGCCCTTGTGTAGCTACAGACTCTATCAGTCTTTGTCTCAAAAACGTGGTCAAGAGCCACCAGATTACAGTGAATCACCACTCCGTGGTGAATCTTGCATCCCAGCTGCAAACCCACTGAAACTCTTGTAAGGGCTTACAGTGTAAGCGACCCTTTGACAAGAATAAATGTGGGAGACTTAGGGATTCATACACTTTACTAAGAAGAAAAATGCAATTTCATCTCCTTTATGAGAAACAGAGTTTGGCTGGACTGGGACATGTAGGACAGGGTTTGCTCTATGCTTCAGGGAAGGGTTAGGTGATCACATAATGATTTTGCCAGAGATGCTCAACCATGTCTCCACACTAGTGCTCAAGTTTGGGTCATTCATTGTTGAAAATAAGGAGAAAATTGTGTGTTGGAGTATTGTGTTTGCTGCTCCTGTTGTGAGCCTACACAAAAACCCACATAGAATGGTAGTTCCTGCTGTCAGGCTGTGACCTGAGTAGTCATTGGCATGCGTGTCCTGGAATGACTGTATTAAAGTTTTCTAAGATGTGTGCTCTTTCACATGACCTGCCAATCATGTTGGAGCAGTGCCATAAGCTGTGGTCTAATTGTATCCTCAAGGGCACCAAGGAGAAGAGAGCACAGGGCTTTGGAGCTGGAACCATTACTTATTTATCTAAAGTATTGACCTGCCATCCCCTACTGAAATATCAGCATTAGATACTGGGGAAAAGGAATGCCAGAGCCAGCTCCTTCTGGGAAACAGAGATGTCAAATGAGGCCCAAATCAGGCAGCATCCCTCTGAGATAACAGTGGTTTGGGCAGGCAGGGAGGTGCCACTGACACGAATGAGTACAGCTGCTGGGTGGGCAAAGAGGCAGCAACCAAACTGACCAAGTGGCTCGCTGAAGCTCCATCAGGCTGCTTCACAGCACCTCTGAGTGGCCTAATAAAGCCACATACAATAGTAGGGAGTGGACTTTGACCATTTTGCAAACCTATTAGTGTAATGGTGATGAAGTGTGTTTGTGAAGGCAGAAAGAAGGAAGCAGGTAGAATGTGACCCTTCTGTAATATTGCTGTAGACAGAACTTAGGCAAGTTAATGCTCACAGCTCTGAGAGGATGAGATGGATGATGCTCATGGAGCCCACACCTCCCTGTCTTGTATACATGTGGACTCAAGTGAGAAGAGCATTTAATGGGAGGGCCAGTGCTGGTGGGAAGGCATTCAAAAGCACAGTGCTGGTGCAGGACAAAACTGTATCATATTTTCTATGCAATAGAGGAATGGGCTTCAGTCAAACTTCCCTAAAAGATAATGAAGGCAAATAAACTAAGATGCAGTGGATGTACTTTTGCAAACTCTTGGGCACTGTGGCACTGGGAGAAAACTCTTCTAAAAAACTTCCGTCCCAAGAAACTGGAGATGAGCTGAGAGCCAGGGACTCTGTGCAAAGCCTCCAACCCATCTTTAGTACAGAAGCATAATGTGAATATTCAGAATGATAGAGAACAAGGAGCAGTAAGTACAAAGGAGGGGAGGAAATCAAGGGCATAGCATGAAATGTGTCTTCAACTAATCCATGAAACAGCAGAAGATCCATGGGCTGTGCTGCTAAGCAGGTTGTAAATGAGAACATGAGGCAGCTGTGGTTAAGAGCCTGTAAAGACAGACTCTAAAGGGAGCAAACAGGCATGCAGACAGGTGCAGGAAACTAGCAGTGAAGGTAGCTCATTTGGCTGAAGTTTCTTTAAACTAACTAAAACAAGCCTAGAGGCATGATGATACAAAAATTCAATCAATCCCACTGCCAGATGCAAACTATGCAGTCAAAATGACTACTGCCTTTGGTGAAGAATTAAAGAAGCTGCCAGTGCAGAGTGCAGCAATAAGTCATACTGTTAGACACCTTAGCCTAAGCCCCCATGCCTACATGTTCTCTGTGTGATGACCAAAGATGCTTCCCTCCTTTTTAGTGTATGCCATATCATGGCATATGGGCCTCACTGCAGCCATACCTGAACATGCATCTTGCAATTGGTACCCACACAGTTTGGGCTTTGGAGAGTTTTCTTCTGGTATTAGAAAGGCAATTCATCATCTGTTACAGTACTGTGACCCAGGTGATCTGTTTGGATTGGCAGAACAACATCACCGGGGCTAGCCAGCAGATTCTTCTCCAGCATTTGTCTGAACTGCCTGATGGGTCTGTTCTGCTTCCATCCCTTCCCTCTACCTCTATTTCCAAAATGTGTTTGAAATTTCAGGCAAAACCATTCCCACTGGACCCAAAAGGCTCTTGCTCTACTGCACCTAGAAGAGCTTACCTAGTATTACCTCCAACATTTAATTTTTAATACCATTTGCCAGCTGCATGTGACCCAACATCTTACCAGTGAGCTGAGCACTCCTGGAGCCCTCGGCTGCAGTGAGAGCTGCCAGGAGTCACAGCACTTGAAAGACAGCCAGGAGACTTTCCTCAGACAGAGAAGACAGATCTCTTGTGCTGACAAAGTAAACACGTTTGGGGGGCTGATTTTTTTCCTCTAACAACTACTGGGATGGATCTGTTAAGATTGAAGAGCTCCCCAACACTTTACAGTGAGAGAAGCCCCTTATGGCTGCTTATATTTTTTAGCAATTTTTGGAAAGCTAATTTTACTTTCATTTAAGCTGCGACCCTGCCCAAAGTTTCCTACCTAGGAAATGCTTGGAGCCGTGCACTAGTGGTAGTGTTTAAATGGTTTTGTTGTCCCCATTCAGGCCTTTGGTATGACAGCCACTTTTCAGGTGTGGTTAACTGCCCTTTGTTCAACCTTCCAAACACTTTTACCAGAGGTAAAGCTCCTTATGGTCCTCTTCTGCCAGAAGAGTACAGAACAAAATGAAACACCTAGAACCAATTTAGCAACTGATGGATTTCTCATCTAGGAATGGCAGCAGAATGGAAACACTTTATAGGAGTCCCTTTGGTGGTCAAGGAGCTAGTTACAACTCAGTACACTTTAATGCAGTTCTTGGAGCTGGTTGCTTCAGATTTGGTCCTGGAAGTGCTGTCATTGACTTAAAACCGAGGTGAAAACTTAAATCTCCCTGAGTCTCTGGCACTGGATCTAATAGACCTGTGTCTGGTACTTAGAATCATAGAATCAGTCAGAGTTGGAAGGGACCACAAGGATCATCTAGTTCCAACCCCCCTGCCGTGGGCAGGGACACCCTAGCCTAGATCAGGCTGGCCACAGCCTCATCCAGCCTGGCCTTAAACACCTCCAGGGATGGGGCCTCAATCACCTCCTTGGGCAACCCATTCCAGGCTCTCATCACTCTTACGCTGGACAACTTCCTCCTCACATCCACTCTGAATCTCCCCACCTCCAGCTTTGCTCCACTTCATGGCCACTGTGTTTAGAGAAGCAGCTCCTCGCAAGTGGGCATCTAAAGATATGTAAGCTCCTGAAACCTGCTGAAAAATATGTTGGTCCTTGGGGAACAATAGACTGAATGAAAATAGGATGAACATTCAGTATTATGGGTGAGGATCCTTTGAAACAGAGGAGGAAGAGTTTCAGTGCACCACCATTCATGCTTTTCACTGTGAATTCCAGAATTCCTGCTTCTCCTTAATTTCAGAAAGACAATTCAGCTTCTTCTGTAATTTTTTTTTCCCCCCTCATCTGGCAGCTAGCAGAAGCAGAAAAATAAACACACAACCAGGAGCTGTATTCACAGACAGGAAGTAACTTTAATTAAATATTGTGAAAGTTGAAAAGTTTTTACAGCTTGAATTTCTGCAAAAAAATTATAACAATCTCTACAGTAGTTAGTTTCTCTAAGGTTAGAACTGTACAGTGTGTGTGTGTGTGTGTCTATCCAAAAAGATTTAGATAAGAAGGTGAAAGGTTAGTAGTTTCAGAGATGACTTCATTTTAGCTGCATCCTAGTACAACTGTGAGGAAATAGGGCATAACGTTATGCAATCCAGTCATTGTGAAGCTTCACCTTGTTAAAACCGAAACCTGAAGTGTTTCCACTTAAAGCCATATTCTGTAAACAGCTTCATCTTTTACCTCGTAAAAGAGAAGGGTGGTGCTGGGGAGAGATTTTGTACAACTTCCCACTCAATCGGGTCACTACAGGTAGCTGCAACAAAGTTCTGCACAGCGTCAAAGGATCTTTGGACGCTGGCAGAGAAGACTAGGAACGTGGGTGGCTAACACTGGTGTCAAAAGTGCTCCAGTGGAGCTCTAGAGGAGTAACCGACGGTGTCAGTGGACAAAATATGGCTTTAAATTTGACTACGTTGTCGTGCCGTTGCTTACTATGTGAGTTAGAAGAATCGCTCGGAATACAGAGAAGCAATAAACTGATGTCTCTCACGTTTTCCAGTTTTTCTCTTCTTTTATTTTCTCACCATGAAAAAAAAAAGAAAAAAAAAAAAAAAGTCCTGTTTTTCTTCCCTCTCTCCCCTCCCTCCTCCCCCCCCAACCCGCCAAAGATCACACTGTGACATTCTAGTGAAAACCATTGCAAAATTCATACAGGAAGCATGCACAGTTGCAGCATCGTTGTAAATGATTTCTTGCTCGACTAGAAAAAAGTTATATTGTTTTAAGGTAACAAAAACAGTTCTTTTGTGCTTTTCAATTCCTTTTTTTTTTTTCCTCCCCCTTTTTTTCCCCCCCCCCTTTTTATTAATATTATTATTATGACACTTTGACATTTNCCCCCCCCCCTTCCTCCTTTCTTAGAATGTTAGTGATGATTGACAGTTCTGGTGCACAGTACAATGTACAAGTGAAATGGATATGATTTGCATTGTTAAGGCATCCAATCTGCTGGTTTATATTTATGTGAAAGACAGAGAAATATACAAGCAGACTCAAGAAAGAAAGTATTTTCATCGGGTTCTATGAAGTTTCTCCCCATATTTTAATGCACAAAAATGCGTCACTCCAAAGAGGAGAAATCCCATGCATATTAATAGAGTAAAACAGCATTAGTTTTTGTTAAGCCTCAAAAGCAAAGGATACATTTTTCTTTCTTTCCCCCCCCCCCCTTTTTTTTTTTTCCTTTTAAATCTACATAACTAAATGCTACAAGAATAATATGCTACTTTTTGCCATATATTGGAAAAAACTTCTTAACTTACAAATAATACAAAAATAGACAATGGCTTTTGGGTGGAAATTAAAAATCAAACCAACGACGACAACAACAACAACAACAACCAAAAAAAAAATGGAAGCGTGGTTTTAAACAATACTAAAAATCAACAAAGCAAAGCAAAACAAAACCCAACGACAAACCAAACCAACCCTATCAATGAAATGTTGGTTGTGGTTGGTTTTTTTTTTGTTGTTTTCTTTTAAATCACATTGAAACAGCTAATAACAACGGCGAATGACCAAACAAATCAGCACTTTTCACAGAGCAAACACATACAAGAAAATAAACCTGGCAGAGGGGGGATTAAAAACCAACAACAACAACAAAAAAAAAAGGCAATGTACAAATTCCAAAGATAAATACATTATTTATATGGATATTTTACAAAATCCCCCTTAAAACAAACAAACAAACAAACAAAAAAAAAAAGGCAGAAACAAACAAACAAAAAAGCTTTTTTTTTTTTCTCTCTTTAATTAATTCTGCAAAGTCTGTGCAAGCTAAAGGTAGTGAGCTTTTTTTTTTTTGCAAAATATGCAGTAAAACTCTTTGTTTTTTCTTCCTTTTTTGTTTTTTTTTGTTTTTTTTTTTCCCATTGTGATATTGAAAAACTGTCTTAAGACATTAAAATGTATAAATAGAACAAACAACTTTGGCAAAAAAAATCACAAAAAAATCTACAGTATTTATAACTACATACAAAACACAACAGCAAAGGAAAAAAAAATATCAGGTAATGCATCTTCAGAGCTTTGCTGCCTCTTTGACTAATAGGTTGTTGTTTTTTTTAAGAACACTTCCCAGATAATGATAGCAAAACTTTTGTAAAACAGAAGCTATGGGTTTTGATTTGAGTCCTTCCTAACAGTCCCCCTCCCCCCACACACACTTCCCCAACCTCATGTTTCCATTTACTATTCCAAAGCAGTTACCTGTTGCTTAATATATTATGATACAAAGTGAGAGGGTCGGCTGATACAGGAGCAGTCCTAGTGGGAGGCTGACGAAAAACCCTGTGTGCTTTTCTATAGTGAGGATGCAGGACCCACAGACCAGCCTGTTCTAGGTCTGCCCCACAGAAACAAAGAGGTGGAGGGGAGAAGGGCTGCACTGCCAACACCCCACGTGTGAGGGCCACTGTCTGTGCTGTTAGAGGGCTGTGCAAAACCCAAATGGCATCTCGTTCACAGCTCAGGTGACACTAAACTTGGAGAAGGCCACTCATTTGGAAAGAGTTTGATATATAAGCTGAAGAGAGAGCCAGGCTCATCTAATTCTGCAGTTTACCAGCGTGTCTAGAGGCACTGTTCAAGAGGAAACGTGGTTTATTTGCATCCTTACCTTCTCTTTCCACCAGCATTTTTCTGTTGCAGTATTTACACAACTATTTAGCCTGATATTCAAGGCAGAGGTTACTAATCTCACCCTTCACCATCCAAAAACATGTATCAGTTTTCTAGGGAGTGGTATCTATTAGAGCATTAAAAATGCATCATATTAGCAAGCCACCACTGGATAGGCAACCTATATGAGCCGACCCTTAATTAAATGGCCATAATTCTTCTACGAAAAACTAACTGGCACTTCTATTCTGTCCCATACAGACTTGTATGTAAATGACACCATTTCATTTTTCTTTACACAGCTTTAAAAAAAAAAGAAGAAGAAAAAAAAGGGGAAAAAAAAAAAAAGAAAAAAAAAACAAAAAANAAAAGGGGAAAAAAAAAAAAAGGAAAGAAAATCATAAATTAAAAATGTGGAGTTCCATCTCTAGTGTCCCTTCTGTAATTGGATGATTTATAAAAAAGACAAATGGTGTGGAGTTAAATCAAGCCTTAAAAACCCACAAAAAAACACCCCAAAACCACCCCAAAGAACCCAGACAGAAATAAAAGCAATTCCCCAGCCCGCCCTCCCACCCCCCCCAACAAAAAGAAAAAGGTGGATTTTCTATCAACATACAATAAATATATCTCCCAGGTATTTGGGATGGACAACATGAATCAACACCTTGCAAGTGTGGATTGCTAATTTCAGTATTTGCAAGGATGGTGATTTTTGTTTTGTTTAAAAATCCTCAGTTATTGTAAGATTCTTCTTCTTTTATTTTTTTTCTTTTTTTTTTTTTTTTTTTTCTTTTTAAAAAGGCCTGAGTAAAAAGTTCCACTCTGGGACTTGTATCAGATTCTCTCTGAAGCAGAATTCAACCTCTTCATTAATAAAATTCTTCAAGGCAATTCTTTCACATGGGGGGGACAATCATGCCAGATATAGCTGTTGGGAGGAAAGGGGAGAAGGGAAGGGAGAGAGAGAGAAAGGGGGAGGGGGGAAGTTATTTTTGTGAATTATCAAGCAACTTTTAAGATCCTCAGAGCTTTTAAACATTTATTAGCATCCCACTCAGCTGTACTGTGAACTGAATTTATATCCAAGTACCATCCAGCAGGGACAACTATGTACACAGTAATCAAAGGAAGCCTCATTCAGATCAGAAAGTGGTTTTGTTTGCAAGTGACTGCTGAAATCAGTGATTCTCTTCAGGAAAAGTGCAGCTGCCCTGATAGCAGAATCAGCCCCAACTCTAGTGACTGCTGAAATCAGTGATTCCCTTCAGGAAAAGTGCAGCTANGAAGAAGAAAAAAAAGGGGAAAAAAAAAAAAAGGAAAGAAAATCATAAATTAAAAATGTGGAGTTCCATCTCTAGTGTCCCTTCTGTAATTGGATGATTTATAAAAAAGACAAATGGTGTGGAGTTAAATCAAGCCTTAAAAACCCACAAAAAAACACCCCAAAACCACCCCAAAGAACCCAGNGATTCTCTTCAGGAAAGTGCAGCTCCCCTGATAGCAGAATCAGCCCCAACTTAATTTTTGTTTTGGTTTAGTTTCAAAAATCTCCAAATGCTCAGCAGGCTGGAACCTGCCCCAGCCATTGCCATGCATGCTAGTACTCTTTTTAAAGCGTGGCAGACAGTTGCTCCACACGTGACATAACGGCTGGAGTCTCACAGGCCACCAGTATTAGAAACCTGGCAGGGTGTTCTTTGCATTAAGCACAGGACCAGTGCTCCATTCACCTACTCCAGTTTTCTCCTACATGTTCAGAGTAGGAGAAACCCTGGGACTTATGTATGTATTTCCAAGTGCTCAGAAAAAGACTTAAACTCTGAAATCCAACTGAAAGTCAGCAGATACAGTAGAAAACTCGAACTCCTGCTTGGTTTCCCCTCTCTTTGATGATCAGAGGGCACCTCTCGTGTGAGGACAGGCTACAAGAGTTAGAGCTCTTCAGTCTGGAGAAGAGAAGGCTTGGAGGAGACCTTGTAGTAGCCTTCCAATATCTGAAGGGGGCCTGCAGGAGGGCTGGGGAGGGACTATTTACAAGGCCTTGTAATGATAGGATGAGGAGTAATGGGTCTGAACTGGAACAGAGGAGATTTAAGCTGGATGTTAGGAAGAAGTTCTTTACAGTGAGGGTGGTGAGACATTGGCACAGGTTGTCCAGGGAGGTTGTGGATGCTCCCTCCCTGGAGGTGTTCAAGGCTCCAGATTAGATCAGGCCTTGGAATGACCTGTTCTAGTGGGAGGTGTCCCTGCCTGTGGCGTGGGGTTGTAACTGGAAGACCTTTGAGGTCCCTTCCAACCTAAACCATTCTATGATGCTATGATTTACCTGGGACTCTACACAGGTCAGGCATACCAAGAGTCCATGTAATGCACTGTGAGCCAGCACATCATTACAGGAGGGAGTCATGCAAGTTTATGATGCAAACTGTAACAACCATGCATCTTCAAAATACCAGCTGGATAGTACTTGCCAAAAGGTAGAAAACAGATTTGTCTTCAGGTTGGCAGCACTTCATGGGCACACTATTTAAATGCTAGATCTGCCTGCCATCTCCGACATCTGGGCATGTAATTTCTTAAGGAAGAACTCAACCCCGTGACTGGTGCTGATTCATTGTGCTTTAATTACAGCTGCAATTATTTGATAAGAACAGAGCCAAAGTAAAAGACTCACAGATTTGGGGTTGGAGGGGGAGAGGAGGGAAATGTTTTCTCCACAAACACCACCATATGTGCAAGAATTACAAGTCTAATCAGCAAAGGGAGAACAGCTCGAGTAAACTGTCCTGATTAAATGAAATAAAATGAGAGGAGAAGGAGAGAATGCAAAACACATCCACGCGTTTGCAACAGGCCGTCCTTGGAGGTGACGTGTTGCAAATGCACAGCAGCATTTCAATGCTTGGAATCTATCATTCAGCAATGGGTTTATGTGCAATCACTGTACTGATTGTTTGCACTCCACATAAGGACTCTTCAAGGAGCTGAGAATGAGGATAAAAAGGATAGAGAGGTGAGTTAAGTTGCTTAAACCCCCACAGGAAGACACTCAAGTGAGCAGCATAGAGGACTGTGAGCACTGTGTCTTAGATATGCCTTGCTGAGCTATTTCCTATCATGGGCTCTTTTGGCTCTAGCATGAAGATAATTTGAGGATGCAGTTGTTTATTATCTCCATAGCTGTGCTGTCTCCCATCAAATCATAGGATGAATTTCACATTGCCTTTACTTTTAGAATCCTTGCCAATTTAATCAACACTGGGTAAAACAACAGCAGCCTTGTTAAAAAACGATAGAAAATCCTCTAAGGGTTTTGTTTTAGCAGTCTCTGAAATACCAAGTACTGGATCCTCACAACAGGGCTACGCCCTTGGTACATGTGGCTGAAAACGAAGCAAACTCAAGCGAAGCAACGATCTCACTGTTGTGGTTGTTCCCTCCTCTGCCCTTGCCATCCTTACATGTGGGCCAGGGTATGGACCCTGACCGATGGTGTCTATAAAATAGGTATTGACAGTGATGGGTACAGTCAACCAGACTGTGATCCCACTGTGGCAGCCCTACAAAGCAGCCACCTGCAGTTAAGGCTGCAAGTGTGATTTTCCCTCGCTGGGTACATGAAAGATTCACGTGGGCATGGACCTAAGACATAGGTTTTGTTGCAGTTCTCCTTCTAGCTCATTGTATTACATCGAGAAATTTGATTTGTTTCTGTTTCTTACCTGAGGATAACAATTTTTACCCCTACTAGGAAAGCACTTGAAGGCATATGGATAGCAGCTCTTTAAGCAGAACACAGGCTGCAGTGCTTGGACTTCAGTATGTTACAGCACAAAGACCACAGTGCTCCCTTCTTTACTGCCTGGGTAAGTAAGGATTTGAGCAGATGGGAATGAGTAAAGCCCTCCTACATGTGATGAGTGCAACTGAGCAGAGTCAGATGGATAATTAATCCTCTGTGCATACTCCTTCAACCTCTGTGTCCTTTGCAACCCTTTCTAAATTGTAGATCTAGTGAAACCTTACAACAAGATGTTGTGTTGCTCTAGAAAAATTACCTGCACTTCAGAAAATGCCAACACCTTATTCAAACAGAAAATTCTCCAGCTAAAAGATTCATCAAAACCAAAGCAACTTCACCAAAGAGTGGTCAAGAATTGTCTCTTTCTTGGGACAGCACAGCTGTCTACCACGAGTGAGCACCTAAGCAAGGGTGACATAATAGCAACTCCTCCACAGACATTTCCCTTAGACATTACATACGAGACACGCACCTTCTGCCACTGGAAACAAACGGTACAGATGTAGATCTGAGCTCATTTTTTTCAAAGCATTATTGCCTTTGAAGAGCTCTGAAATTCTGAATTAAATTACAAGGCAAATGGCAAATGATCTATTTTCTGCCTAAAAGCTTTGATATTGCCATTCTTTCCAAGTCTTCATTTATATCACCCTACTTTTATGCCGTAAGTGCTACATATAGTCATGCAAATTTTCTCAGCTGTAGCATGTTATTGATCCTGAAAACAGAGGTATCAGTGGTAAACAGTGTAAGTATGAGATCACACCGCCTCTAAAAAGGGAAAGCAGAGAGCAGAAAAACTCCTATCAGTGGGCATTATTTCTTCTATCATATTCTAATTTGTATTTTCTGCCAGCAAATTGCAGAAATAATGTGTTTGGAGTCTTACAGAATTGCATGGCAAAGAGAACAACAGATAAGCCTAGCTGTTGTTTTAGTGAGGTCTGCTGATATCTAAGCTACATAAGGAAATCTTGATTGCTTTCTGATGTATCCAGAAGCCCAAGAGAGATAAGACAGCCTCCTTATACGTGGTTGTTTATTTAAGCAATAAGACACAACATGCAGTGCATTTCTGAGTGATTATTACAAGCCTCAGGTGGTGTCAGAAGGCATGGGAGTACAGGCTGTGTGTCTTTAACTCACCAAGAAGTTCAGGGATGACCTAGAAATGAACCTTCTCTTGGTGTCTTATTCCCATTATGAAAACTGAATTGCTAAATAAAAATTAGGGGAAACACTCAGAAGACGTCTGTGGTTTCTGGGCATTGCAGGTCTGGACGTGACATAACGAGGAGGCAATCAGTAAGCCCCAATTGAGTCCAGTGCTCTCAGCTCATTCCATAATTGCTTTTCATAACTGAGCATGTATCTGAGAATTCCCTGTCTTGTGAAAGGAAAAACAGTGCCTGGAAGAGCTTTCTCCTGGTACTTGCTTTTTCTCTCTACCCATAACAGCAAGGTGGGACAAAGTAAAGGGGAAAAAAATCCAAACCAGCACATTAGCCTGTTCAGAGGCCTCTAGCAGTCAATTCTTAACTCTGATTTTAAAGTCTATTTATTTAATTTAGAATTGAAACATTTTAGCTCTTGCCTGCTAAAACATGCAAACACTACAGCCCAGTTGAACATTTTGCTGTAGTTTACTCCTGACACAATCTGTGTTTGTAGCAAAGCTCTGGCTGAAGGTACCCCAGTTCTGCTTATACATCCCTGGTAATTTGACAATTCCTCTGTGCACATGTGTACAACTGCATGGATTTCTCCTTCCAGTTCACCAGGGTAAAATGCACTGAGGACAATGCTTCCCTCCAGTCACAAGAGGTCCTAGCTTTTATGAATGAATTCCTTCCACTCTGCCTGCATATAGATTTTTTTTGGCAGTTACTGTTGCTACGGGCATTACACCTGCTAGCCCTGCGCTTCTCTTCCCACCGGCCATAGAGTGACATGCAGAGTCTGCAGAACTATCCTCCCCCTGCTCTGCACAGCTCCTGCTGAATCTGGCTTTTAAAAAGATGGATTTTATGCCCTTTGGATAATTTGCACAGGCACATGGAAAGGAAAACAGACCTCAGGTCTGAGGGAAGCACGACGCATACCACATACCGCAAAATCTTTTCCACCTCTGGCTGTAGTTGGCTGCATCTGCTTAGGGAAACTCCTTGGTCTAAGTGAGCATGAAAACATTTCTCTCAGGGTACTGACGTGTAGTGAGGTAATTACACAGGAAGGTTTAGGCACAGAGCTGTAAAACACGCTGAACCAAACAACGAAATGGGCAGTGCTGGTCTTTGTGGAGTCCTCAGCTTGACAAAGCTTTTGTCTGTCACTCCCTCAGCTTGCATCAACGCTTCAAAACCTACTTAGGTGCCAATACTGGGATACTTCATAATGAAAGGGGAGAGGATGCAGAAAAGGAGCAGCCCCTTGATACCAACAGTTGAAGAGGCTTTTCAGAAAGGCCCTGCATCATTTATGGAATTAACTGGCATGGAAGTACATTAATCAGTGGAAACTAATGTTTGTCCTGGTACGAGTTAAACTGGGAAATGCTGCTGTTGGTTTCGAATGTGTCTTCTGTTTATGAAAGGCAAAGGCTTGTGCCAAGCTCTGTAACCACCTATTTGCTCTCAGTAGGATTTCTGCACAAGTGTACTATGAAAAGGAAAAAAGGAAGGGAAGATTGAGTGACGTACTTCAGGAGAAGGCCAGCCCCTGGAGAGACCCTGCAGTGGAGTACTTGCTAGAGTCCACAAAAGACTGGTCTGATAAAGGACGACAACAGGGAATAAGAGAGGAAAGAAAAAAAAGGATGGTATTAGTAAGCTGAAATATTACTTGTTTTTATCATAACAGTAGGTCTGTGCTTTAAAAGACACAGCCTGTCAATTCAGCAGTATTAGTCGAGTTAGAGACAGGATGGTTGCTAAATTCTTTCACAGTCTGGTGGTGAAGTCCAATTACGCTTTACAGAAGGAAACTTTGGGAGAGAGACCACCAGAGATTCCTCATTGTCTTCTATCTCCTTTGACAACTCAGTGTCACTTAAAGCCTCACAAGGCACTGGAAACTCACAGTTTTGAGAGCTGCCATCTACGCTCCAGATTTGGTTTCACCTACCTTGCAGGCTATTGCCATTGGTGCTGGTGCAGGTGGGAGGAGGAGAAGTTTGTGGTCTCACGACAGGCGCAAAAGCACTCTTCTGTTTCACTGCTGAGACCATGTTGGCTGGTGAGAAGGAGAAAATCCCAGAGGAACTGCTACAGTTTGAGGGGAGGCTAGTGGAGGAGGCCATTGTCGGACTCGATGGCACAACTAGAGGGAAAAAGACACCCCAGAAGGCATTCCTTAGTAATAGGCAATCAGCAGGCTGCAGAAACAAGAGAATTCTGCATCTTGGGTGCACTAGGTCTGGTTACAGATGGCTAAAGTCTTTACTGCAGGTAATTTCTGGTCCTTCACAAGGAAACTCACTTGTTGCTTTGTTTTGTTTTGCAGGTGCTCAGGAGCAGTAATTGTAGGAGCCCTTGAACATTCACTTTTCTACCACAGCAATTCTTTATTCTTACAACAACCCCATCCTGCCATCCTGTTTCAAACTTTTTCTAGGAATTGGCATCAGTCGCAGCTCTGGGCTGAATCTGTCAAGTTTTTGTGCAGGTGAACAAGGTGGGATTCCAGACTCTGCAGGTAACTCAGAAGTTGCAAAGCTGACAGGCAAAGAGATTAAGGTACAAATCTAGATCTGGAATTTTTTAACTCGTGAATCGTTGCTTTTTTAGCAGGCCTCCAAATCCAGAATTTTAGGCCATGCTTTTCTTTACAGCAAGATATGTCCAGAAAAAGATCTATGGGGTTTCAAGCAAACTTGCACAACATGACCCAGCTGACCTGCTTGTCAAAACTCCACAACGGTTTAGTTTCTTTCCTCTCTCAAATCCTGCAAGAAGTAAGGTTTAAAAGGATTTATTCCAAGAGCTGGGAATGTATATATACACATACACGCATATACATAGAGGGTGTCTGTCATGAAGCAGTGAGATGACTGCTCTGGCAGTTTTTCTCTCCTTTGCTCTCCTGGCACTGGTGTTTTCAGTGCCCACTGCACAGAACACTGTGTGGATTGCTGTCAGAAATCACACTTCCTTTTATATCCCAAGGGGCGAAGCTACTAAACCTTTCTCACAGTGGCCACAAATGCTTTCCATGTTATAACAAGGCAGTCTCCATCTTCCTTGCATCTATCAGCTTTGGGAATGTTTGTGCTGTAGGGATTTCCCAGGAATTCTCAGTGACATGAAAACCAGTCCTATTTCTTACATATTAATACATCAAATGATTTATGCACTGGAATGGAGCTGGCCATTCATATCTCACTCAAGATGGAGAATCTTGAAAATGAAAGTCTGCTTTAGAACGGTCAAAACAAAAAGTTCTCCCAGAGGATCTGCGACCACCACTCGAATATAGTCAATACAACATTGTCATTCAGAGACATCGACTAAAATCTCAGCTGGAACAGCTAAGCAATGAAGCCGACCAAATTAAAGTCTGCCCTTAACTACAAGACTGAATAAAATGAGAATATTCAGGGTTTCTAAAGAGCTGTAGAGATAAGGTTACCCTTTTTTCCTGTTTTTTTAAATGGACCATCCAAGATGCAAACCTGCTATACAGGAGGTTGATTTATTTATATGTGTGTGTATATATATATATATATATATATATATATATCTCCTTAAACCATTATTGTAGTGTATAGTGGGATAAATATCTTTGGGTCATATATTTACCACTGAGGATTTAAGTGAATTTATTTTCATGAAAATAAAGCCAACTACTTTAATATTCAGGCAGAATTGCCATTTCCCCTTTTTATCCCACAGAAAAAAAAATAAGGGAAGATCCAGTAGTAAAATCTCATGCTTTCATTCTTCCTCCTGTTTAGAAACTGCTTATATACATGAGGGAGCTATGAATAATTACATATTATAGAGTAAATTTCCTATCATCTGGGCTTTGAATTGTTATTACTTGCATTTAGGTAGATAAAAATCACCCTATTATAGTTCATATTTGAGAATCTGATATCATATTTGTTAACACTGAGGAAATCAATTAATGGAAATTAAATGTTCAAAGTTTCACAGTCTGACAGATACAATCTCAGTCTGAAGTCACTCTATGTCTGGAAGTACTTGCTAAGGGAGAGCAATCAAAGCACCTAAATTGAATTGCTACTATACAGCAATTAGTTTATTGATTTAATTAAGAATGCCACCTTTTAATTTTCAGGTCATGATTGAAGCATTTTCTGATTCCATGGATTAGGCATTAGCAGAATGACAGATCTACCAAGAAAACCTCCCAAAATATAACCAGAATAGAGAATCAGGGCTGGGAAGTGAAGTGCCATTCTAAAGAGGACTGTTCATAAATATGAAATAACACACTGCTGGAGTATTTTAAATGCATTACTGGCATCTGCTTCAAAAAGAGAGATGTCTCATCAATCACGGTACATTATGAATTCAGAGCGCACAGATTCTATGACAGTAAATTCGACTTAATAAGCGAGGTACTTTGTAACATTGCATGTTACATTATTATTAGAGCACAAAAAATAATAACTGGTTAGCAGTTCCCAGTTTATAGGTACTAGTTATGTGGGTAAACATGTTATTCTAAATTTGCAGCAGCTAAGAATCCTTGGAGGTAATTTGTTAAATCACAGTTTCTATCTCCTTCTTAATTCTGAACTCTAGCAATGCGATTCAAAATAACTCATTACTGCTGTTGCACCTCTAAACATCAGATCTGTTGTATAAACCTTGGATTTTAAGTAGCCTGTTTGTCCTGTCTGTGTTAGGGTCTTGGCCAGTAAACCCATTTATGTGACAAGTCCTTCTGGCCTGATTCTGCTAGCAGCTTTCTACAGATGCCAGTGGATTCCTTTATGCCACGTGAGTCATATCTTACAGATGGAAAAAGAATATTCTTTTTCCTGCAGGAAATATCCTTAGCTTCCTTTTACACCCACTGCAACAACAAGAGAAAAATGTGCTGTCCACAAACTTTTATCCTCTCCAACAATCACAAAGTCAGTCATGGCATCCTTCTCTAGCGATGTTGAGGACAGTGTTTCTCATATAAGGTAAGTTAGGAAAACACCAGCCCAAGTCCAAGTCATGAGAAACATTACCTTTTTTAAGCTCTTATGGGATTCCCTCATAATAATAACAATAATCGTAATAATGAAACAGAGAAGATCATTGCTGGCAACACTGACATCATCAAAGTGCTTCAAAGGCCAGCATCTTGGAGAGGAGAGAAAAGAGCAAACCTGTGTTTCAAGTGCTCAAAATAGAAACTAAATACTGAGTATCCCAGAAAATCACCACCTCCTTCTCCTGAAAAGGTGCAAAAGGGAGAAAAGCCACATAATACTCACTGGCATAGGGAGAATTGGCAGCAGATCCATTCAGGAAGGTCGGAGAACCGCCTAAATTTGACATTCCAGCATTCCCGTAGCCATTCATGCTTGTTGTGACAGAGTTATAGCTTGTCTGCTGAGGGGTGGTGCTTGGCACATAGCCGTGAGGTGACACGCTGCTCGAGTTGCGAGTAAAACCTTTTGTGGGGAGGCAACACGTTTAGAAATTGGAATTAGCCCAGGAACAGACTCTTCCACAAACAGCTACAAACAATGAACTCTGAGCTACCAGGCCAGCAGCCTAGTCCAGCCACGCTGTGCACAGCAAGGGACAGCACTGACCACCACAACCTCCAAGTAAGACAAGTTGTGAACCCTCGTTGCCTAGGTCATAGATGAAGGGAGCATGAAGTTGGAGGAGGGAGGCTACACAGCCTACACAGCTCCTCAGGAAACCCATGCCCTCAAGCAAAGATTGCCATTGAGTGTTATAGGAGCACTCTCTAAAAGGGCTGTTTGTAGAAAATGGAGTAAACATGACCTACATTTTCAAAGTGAGGCATACATACTGACTTGAGGTATGTTAAAAGCATGTGATTTTTGTACCGCTCTTCTGATGTCGCTCCCATTTAACCACCTCAAATTATATGGTCACTGCACACTTTAGAAAATGAGGAGTGTATTTCTCAGAGCAGTTGGGGTACCCTTAGGTTTTTTTTACCCAGCTCTGACCATTACATTCATAGAAAATGGCTATAAAATCTGGCACCAAGTCAAAATTTGAATATCTACCTAATTCTGGAAATGATGTTTGGGGGAGCTCATATCTAAATATCCAAAAGGGAGGATTTGTTTCTATCTGGAAGCACAGAAATACAAAATGCATCTTTGCTCCTAGAAGGAAAAAATGCCAAATTCTCTCTCAACTGCACAGTAGATTCATAAAACACACCAAAAAATATTTTTTTTAGTGTCATGAAAACCAATTTTGCCTGTGTTTCTAGAAAATAGCCTCATTCTAATACTTTCTCATTAAAGTGGGGTTTAAAGTTGGATAATAAATAGAGCTCAGCAAAGGAGAGGGAGAAATGCAAGAGGGTTTTACAAAAGCATCCTTCCCTTTTTATTTTCTCATGTTGGTTTGATGCAAAGTGAAATCCACTTTGTTTTAAAAATCAGAGCAGCTCTGAAAATGTCTTTGTAACTATTTCTGCTTTTGGTTGTTTCAAAACTTAGGAAAATCTCAAATTAAAACAAAACAAAACAATAAAAAAGAGCCAGTTTTATGCCTCTTGCGAAACCCAACCAAGCAGGCTAATATTCAAAGGCTACTTTTGTGTTACAAAGAAATGAATCTGTAAGTCCAGACTGAGGGATCATCCATCCTCAGGAAAATATATAAGCAAGCACTTAATGTGAAGTACATGCTCAAGCCAATAGAGAGCCTTTCAAAGTAGTGGGATTTAAACACAACTGCATGTGTTATTCTGAGCAGAAGGAAAAGCTGTTTAGGTATATGCAAAAGTGCTTTCCCCAAATTGAGTAAATGGCCCTAGAGAAAGCCCCATCCCGTGCCAATACTGTGTCATTCAGAGGTTGTGCATGCGTGTGGGGATGGTATCTGTCCAGTCGTGCTCCTAGCCTTCAGCTTTCACCACTCTTCCACTGCTCTGCATGCTTCCCTGACTGTTATCAGAAAAGGTTCATAGAGAGAGGAAGATGAGTCTTCTCCTGACCCTGATTGGTGGCTTGTGAGGCTTCAGAAACATTGACAGCTAGTTGACCACTAAAGGAATTCACTCCCATCATTCCTGCATGGACTGACGTGTTAGCAAGGGTGGGGAGCTGGTTGTGATTGCGGGGGACGCTGTAGAGTGCTTCTGCAATGTCTGCTGCTCTTTTCAGGATTATTTCCTAGAGGATAAGGAAGGGGAAAATTAATAGGAGTTACCAATGTGACGCTGACAAACCTTTTCTTACACACTAAAATTTCCCTGTCCAAAGTCAAAACCCAGATGCTTTTCTCTCTAAAGCAGTTGGCTGACTGATAGCTAATGCTTCCAAGATCTGCTGCGTTCGTGACCTGACATCTGTGGTAAGAGAGTTGGAAGTTTCAGTCCCTGGGTCCGTGCTTCTGTATAACAAGATCAACTGGCAGAATGGGGCTGAAGCCTAGATCTGCTCCAGCTTAATGCCATCTTTAAGGTAAGATTGAAAAACCACTGGTGGCAAGCCATAATACATATCATTGCCCATATTATATAGTAGCTGGTGAAAGTGGGCAAACGTCTCCAGGGTTAATAACACGTTGCTTTTACAAGCACTAAATTCATATCCTTTAAAAGAGAAAACCAGCAAACTAAGCCCCTTTCCAGATATGACATTGCCCTCTATATTTATTCTTGTCTCACACTGCAGTATCATATACCTTTAGCCCCTGATTTTATCTATACATCTAAGAAATAGCCATGGTTTAGAATTGCTGAAGGAGAATGCATTTACCTGGTTATTATGTGGCATACCATAGAGTGCTTCTACTAAATCAGCAGCCCTCTTCAGTATTACTTCCTGTCAATATAAAAACAGATGCATTCCTCTGAGTTCAATAAACTCCTTGGGGGAGGGGGGGGAAAACAAATATTAGAACCTTTTATACTTTTCTATTAGTTGTGCTGTGTTTTGTGTTTGATTTTTCTTTCTCCTTCCACCAGGTACACTTTAACTGTAACAACCCTCAGCAACCACTGAATGGTGTTAAATCACTAGTTCATCCTATTCACACACACGCTTAATCAAGTCAAAAGGTGAGAATCATTGGTGCTGCAAAATAAAATACATCACTCAATTGTCTCTACCATCTGCACTATAAACCACTCACCGGTTTACTGCAGAGTACAATCCTGAGGTCATTTACTAGATTACTGCAATCAATGTCATTCAGAGCATGTTATGAATCCCTTCGATGTGTTTATTTTATTCTTAATTGCACACTGCAGGAATGGTGACCTTACCCAGCAGGCCACAGTCAAAAGATATCCAATCAGTGCTATGCTACTGGTAATGTAACCTTTCAACTTTGTTGGGTTTGGATCCCCCACATGTTGGGTCAGGGTAGAATCCATGTACACAAAATGATGCACAAGAGGAAAACATATGCAGCATGAGAGAATGGCCCTGTCTGGTGCAATGTTTCCTGGGAAAACTTCCTGCATGGATGGAAGAATTTAAAACACTCCAGGATTTATTTTTTCATTTGGAGCAATTTTTTTTCCTCCTTCATTTTCTCATTTGTTTTTTGTGCTTAGTATTTCTTGGAGTATTTCAAACTGGCATTCAAGTAATAACAGGATTTTCTGTGTTCTTGCATTTGACAGAGTGGAAAGATCTCTACGAACAATCCTGATAGAAAAAATGTAAAGAAGCACCGTAGAATTAACTCAGGAGAATTTCCCCCCCCCCTCCCCTTTTTTCTTTCAAAGCATCTAGCAGATTCCCAATTGCCTGGTAAAAAATAATAACCAAAAAAACCCAACCAGCTGAGCCTGCCCTTTGAGCAAAACATACTTGTGTAATTCCCAGCTAAGCACTCCTCTAATACACTACCACAACACCATTCACCATGGTGTATTTCTGCAGCTAGTTTACAAAAATAGTACCAACACCAAGGATTTTACAGTTTGCTACAAAGTTAAACTTTTAAACTTAAAATATTTTACACAACAGCCATATTTTTTACCAAAAAGAAACAGTAATGCTCAATTTTTTCGTATACTGCAGACTCTGATCAGAAAATAGAGATATAATTGCGTTCATTTTGCTGTCACCATAACCTCTTCAAAAATCCTTGAACAACTCTTCAAATGACAAGCTTTTAGATGCATATTAGCATTTTTTTTTTCAATTTTAAATTCTCTATAATATAAGATAAAATAGTTGTCATACTGCAGTAACTACTTATGACATATATAATGTCCTAAATTCAAAAATGAGATGGAGGATTTTTGTACTCCCAGTAAACATTTAGCTTGCCTTCTGTTGCACACACCCCTCTCTCAGAACACACATTTGAATTATTTTCCACATGTGAAGTGAAATGCAGTCTATAATTGATGGATTTTACATCACTACAATTGAAAGAGATTCTGAGGAGTTAAGTTGCTACAGCCATTTTCTGGTTGGTTTTTCATTTGTTTGCTTCTTTCTGTTTTTCTTTCGTCCTTTCTTTCTTCCATTCTTTTCCTTTCTTTTTGTTGTGGTGGTTGTTTTTCAAATGTAGCTTGGCCACAACTGACTAAAAATCAACATCCAGGCAGACTCAATCCTTTCTGCTTTACAGAATTATCAGAACACTGAGTTGCCCTTTTTTTGCCTCATAGCAAAGACACAAACTAGCAAAGAACAGAGATGCTACTAAAAAAAATGTTATCTTTTTTCAAGCCATGATTTTAGGTGGAAAGTTACTGCACAGGTGTTTGACTTTACAAACTACGATTCATTTCACTTCAGTAAAAATTGTTTGCTCTATATATTTCACTGATAGAAAATTAGAATGTGATAGAGAGCTCACAAACTGCTTTGGAATGTTGTTAACCTAAGCTGTCATTATGCCAAATTACTAAGAAAAGAGAAAGTTTCAATAGTCATTTCTGCTCTACCTGACTAATCATAGTTATTTATGTCATGCTGAGCTAAAAAACCTTAGAATGCATCTAAAAGGAGATTGAAGACCATGCTAAAAAAAAAAATGAGGTAATTGCACAGAATCTTGCAGCTGCTGTACTTAATACCAAATATAATCCAGTTCTTAAACACTGAAAGTTCTTTGATGCCATACAATATTGCATGCAAATAAACTAATTGTGATGATGATTGGTTGAAAAAATGCTTGACAAGTAGCATTCACTTTTTCTAGCTAGCTAATGGTTATATTATTCTTTCCCCCAACATTTTAAGAGTCTGTAAAAATCTGAGTTTCGTATTTTACCCTGGCGGTATTTTCACACAATAAATGCCTCTCTTGTTTATGACATTCTCAGATCATACAAAGTAGATGCTACACAAAAACTCCTGTGTCAATTAGTGGTGTCTTCTGTTCCAGAGCTGAGGGCACTTCTTACATTCACAAACTAGCTTTAAAACCACCAAAAAATTGCTGCCACAGCCACGCTCAAGGTATTTTTCTCAATGTATCTGACACCCTTTGTGGCTCTGCTTAAATTACTGAAGCTACTGTTACAACTCCACATACAAAGGAGCCCCCAAAGTCCTCTATAAGTTAGAGCAACAGACCTTGCAAGGTGCTTGGATTGCGGTGACCAGAAAATTGTTCTCACCTCCATGTCATTACGCTCACAGTGAAGCAGCCCCCGAGCATGTTTGTGTTCGGGATCTAATATATTGCCTTTCAATCAGAGCTGAGAGCCACTGAACACATAGACAGAACATGACGAGCAGGTCAGGAAAGCAATAAAGATTTTACAGAGCTGTCCAAGGTGCTAAATTTACTCAATAATGGGTTTGGCACCATAGTGTTAACCTCTCATTTACTACCAGTTTGAGGGACTAAATTGAAGTAGCTGACTTCATTTACCTTGAAATGTATATTTTATGACATTATGTAAGTAGATTGAAAGGGCACTGCAGTTTTAACAATTTAAAGGCTAGAGCATGTTTAAAATGAAGCTCTAATATTTATTGTATGTTGCACTTAAACTATATTGTACATTAAAAAGCATTGATTAAATTTGTAAAAGGTATTATAAAAGAGGACAGCTAATAGAAAAGATCTACATCTTTTAAAATCCAATTGATACTGCACATTACCACTGCAACAGTGATAAACAGACAGACAGGTGGACAGAGCAGCAGACAGACATGTCCAAGAGCGAGTGAGACTCACATCCTCTGAAAAGAATCTCTGCATAAGCTCAAGGTCTGTTTTTCCAGATAGTCTTTTGTTCACAGAATTTTTTCTTTGCTTTCATCTCAGAAGCCTAGCAGTAAGTGGGCATCATGTAAGGTCCTTCCAATTGAATATGCAAGTGGAAATATTTCCTGAGAGAGACAGAATTTGACTAAAGCTAATATCTAATTTATGGGGGCATTTGTCAAGAAAGATCCACTCTTTATTAATGCTAAAAGTCTGACAGCTTTTGCTCTATCATAAAAGACTTTGCAGCATTTAGAGCTAGAGTGAAGGTCTTCTGTCTTGCATTTGATTTAAAATGACCATGTTATTATTTCTATTAAAATAACAATTTAGCAAATATTGAAAAGAGGAAAGAATACTTCAGTGATTTGCATCAGAACTCTGCCCTCCATGCAGCTATACACCACAAATCCACCTTTATTCCAAACTGAAGCAGATTCCTGCTGAGGGATTTTCACTTCTTCTTGTTACAGGAATGCAATTAGATATTTTAACAACATTTTCCTCCTGCAAACATTAAGGAGTGTTTACATAAGCGAAAGAGGAGGCTGTGTAGTGAGGTGCACTGCAACTTTGCATGTTGCAAAATTACTGTAAGACAGACTATTTAAATCATACTGGAATGATTGTGCTTTTGAAGCACAAAGACTGAAATTCAGACCGAATCCACTTCCCTGAACCAACATTACAGCAGCTTTGTTTGTTTCCTTTGTGGCTTGCATTCCCTCCAGAAAAAAAATTCATTAGGGACATGAAACTTGCATTTCGAGTTTTATCATGACAAAAAGATTTTGTGTCAAGGTTTATCATGATAAACACTTTTTGTGCCAGCTTTAAGAAAGATGGGGTATTTCTTCTCTTGACATCTGATTACTTTCTATTCAGCAACTAGAAAAAAAAAATCCACTCTGTGTCCCAAAAGGGCTGTGAATCTAGCCAGATAAAGGGTATCTGCAGCTATGCTGAGTTATTCAGCTTAGGTAACTAAATTAGATAATGTTCAAGGTACTCATTAAATCCAAATGAATTTTGCCAAGACAAAGCTGACCACAGTACATAATAGTCATCAGCCACATATTGTATTATTGAGACCACCAAAGGATTTATGTACTTGGGGAGGGTGTGAGGGGAAGCTGTTCTAGCATACTCTGAGGCATTTATCTTATGTGTTGTCTAGATATCATATCACCTTCTAATGCTCTTTAGCATTGTAATACAAGAGAGAGCTCATTCATCTTCTCAGAGGGTACTTAGGGATGATGATGTCATTCATACTTCCTTGACTCTTATGTCTGACCTCCTGGCTCTGCCTTCTAACTTCCTACTCCCATGGCTACTTGCAAGAAAAAAACCTCTTATTCAGAGTCAAAATGCTGAACATAAGACTCCAGTTGCCTTCATCACCTTGGAAAGGTCACATTCTGAGATTTCAAGTCCAAACTACAATAATTTGTGTTCAGACTTTTCTTCTGTTTTTCAGCAAGGGGAACTATATGTGCTAGTTAAGGACATGTGTTAGAACCAAGTTCCAAACTTATCCTAAACATTTGTGCATGCATTATACCTTAAAAGACAAAGCGAAAACTGTGAGCAACATTTTTGAGTGTAAAGGCAAAACCAACATTATGACAGAGAGTCATTTATAAGGCATTCATTGATCTAAAACCCCATCCATTGAGCTGGCTGTACACCACCCATCTAGCTTGGTGTACAAGAGTTTCAGCCTGTCCAGACTCCCCCATCTTTCCACATCTACACTAAGCACTGTATTATTGTATTATTTCCAGCAATTATAGTTTTATAAAGACTCAAAAAAGCCATTCAAAATGTAAAGATCTTCCATTTACTGTAAAACTGAGGGAACTATGCCAGCCTAATGGGAAGTGCAAAACAACAAGGCCATTTCACCAAGAAGATGTTTGTACTCACGCAAAGGCGGAAACTTCTCTAGCAAACAAACAACTGAATTGTTTCCATGTATTATAATTGAATCACACTGAAGAAGTAAACACCATATAGATATAAGAAAAACAGGAAGAGAAAATGAGAGAGAAAGACAGCATACTTTGCTTGAGGGGTAAAAAAAACCAACAAAACAAAAGCTTCTGCTTACCACTGCCTATAGGATAGGAATGCACTGAACCCCTGGTGCTGAATTTCAATGGCAATTTCCAGAAAATAAGTCTACAGTGGGAGCTAGAACCTTAGTTTTTCCAAGTGGTTGTACTCTCATCAGCCTCCACCCAAACTGAAAATCACAGCCTGAATCTACAGCACTAAAAACAGTCATGCGTGACCTTACCACCTGCTCCACAATGAGCCAACCTCATAAATAAAATATAGGAAGTCTATATGAGGCAGCAGAAAGAACAAACACTGAAGCGCAAATGCGAGCAGGCACCTAGCCATAAGCAGTGAGAATCGATGATTAAAACACCTCTTAACCACAAAGGTGCTAAATGCACAGCAGTGGGGGGAAAGAAAACACCCTGCATGAATGGTCTCCATTTGAAATACTACTGGTAAAAAATAAGGAACACATTTATGATCATAGAATCATAGAATCATAGAATGGTTTAGGTTGGAAGGGACCTCAAGGATCATCCAGCTCCAACCCCCTGCCACAGGCAGGGACACCTCCCACTAGAGCAGCTCGCCCAAGGCCTCATCCAGCCTGACCTTAAACACCTCCAGGGAGGAAGCATCCACAACCTCCCTGGGCAACCCATTCCAGTGCCTTACCACCCTCACTGTAAAGAACTTCCTCCTAACATCCAGTCTAAATCTCCCCTCTTCCAGCTTAAACCCATTCCCCCTCGTCCTAACATTACTAGACCGTGTAAATAGTCCCTCCCCAGCTTTCCTGTAAGCTCCCTTCAAATACTGGAAGGCCACTATAAGGTCTCCTCAAAGCCTTCTCCTCTCCAGGCTGAAGAGCCCCAACTCTCTCAGCCTGTCCTCATAGCAGAGCTGCTGCAGCCCTCTGATCATCTTCGTGGCTCTGATGACCACATGCAAGTCTGCCCTTGCAAGTCTCCCACCTTACCCTATTATCCTCCCGTTAATATGGTGTACTTAGATACTACGAGGTCTCAGCTTCCTTTTTTTCATCCACACCTCTCGTGTTGCTGGTCTTCATTTCCATAAATGATGGGCACATACTTATGGCAATAGAATTAGTATCTAGCACAGATGTGTACTTCATCTAGAAGGAGCACTGAATAAACTAGCATTAATACACTTGCTTTGGAATAACTCTTTGAATACACTGACATTTGAGAGCCTGGATGCTGCCACCATACTATCATTAACTGAAGCATCTGGCAAGTAATTTGGATGGGTTTGTTGCTAAAAGTTCTGGAGTTCTCTGCTAATGTTAGTTCTCTAAGTCAAAGGTAGAAGAGTGGGTATGTGAGAGCAGATGTGCAGGATTAAACTCAACTCTGTCAGTGCCTACGTCACCTCTCTCTTAAGGACTTTATCCTATGGTGATTACATGACTCCCATCCCTCAGATAGCAGTAGAACTTTGATTCTTCTATGTATGTTTATAGTGTGTTTTGCCCGAGACCCACAAATTTACCAGCTGAAGGCATTTATAGCTCCCTGCAGGAATCCCTTTGAGTTGTCAAATTTTAACTCCTGAGCCAAATCTACTCTCCATGCACACAGTATAGGGCTGCTATATATAGCTACATTGTGCTGTTATATCTACCCACATCCTATAACACATCAATTGGCATCTGATAGATGTCAGTCATCTTGGGGACTCACTGATAGTGTCATTAAGAAATTGATGCTATGGTAACTCTCTGGCATCTTCCACAGCATTTCCCATAGGTTATCTTGTGAGCTCACACAGTGAGGATCTAAGGACATATTGCCTCAGTATCAAACACTGAGAGATCACAAAAGGAAACACATTCTTCACGTAGTACAAAAGGCTGCAGTATTTAACCAGCATGTAAAACCCAGTTCTTCAGCATGTACTTTTCCTTAGTTATGCAGACTCATCTTTCATACTAAGATCAGTTTGTCAGATCCAGTGAATCATTAGAAGACAAAATAAACGAGATACAAACTAGATGAATGGATAAGTCCACATAAACTCAATTCAGTGGCTAACAAAAAAAATTCTTCACCAGTTTCCTTTACAGCAATTCCTCCTTCCCACCAGTTTACAGTGACTCATGCTACTCCCATCTATCCAGACAACAAAAAGATAGTTCCCAATTGATTCATGAACATACAAACAAACAATGATAACATCAGATTCTCTCTGTCTGACCTCAGAGGCTTGCCACTATACCCTAGAAGCACCTTTTGCACTCCACGTTTTCCGTATGTGCCACAGCTACATTCAGACCCTGGGCAAAATACTCAGAGACATGTACAAAGCTATCTCAGATAGGTGCCTTAGGCATTTCTTTTTGACAATGTCTCCCAAACTATTTGTACCAGCATCTACAGTACTTTGAAGCAGATGTTCATTATTGAGATTAATGAGCTTCTGGGTTTTGGGGGGGAGGTTGGGTTTGCATATGTAAGATTTCCTGAGAGTTCTTCCTCTGCTCTTCACAGTATTAATAATCCCAGTTTTTTTTTAAAGTAGCTGCAGCTGAGAGTTACAAAGAAAAAAAAAAAAAAGAGAGAGAGAGAAAGAAAGTAATAACTCAAGACAAGACTCAAAGTCTTCTCCTGACCATTTTATATCTATATATTTTTGGAAAAGTGTCAAAGTCCCCTTATGGAAGAAGAATGTTTTGAATTATTTGAAGGGTCTGTACTTGAGTAAGCTTAAAAAGAATTCAGAAAAGTGAACTGAATTCTGAGACCATTGTTCAATGATCCTGCACAAGCTGCTTTAGAAGCTTTCTTCTGCAGATTGTACTACAGTGTCCATTAGAAAAATTCCCTGGAGTAGTAGGGATTAAATTAAAAAGTTTAAATGCCACTTGTGATTTTGGGTGTGACACAATGTAGATACCAAATGATGCATTTGTAAGAGTGGAAACTATTTTACCTGGCAAATGAACAGGTTGGTATCTATTTTTTTTTGTCACTTGTATACATAAAGACCTTGCAAACACAAGTCAAGTTGCATCACTTTTAAATTGTTATCCCACTGGGTGAAATTTAGAATGCATTGTGTGACACAACTCACTTGACTGCATTTAAATCTATAGAGATACAGAATTACGTTTGGTACAGCAAAGCAAGAATGTCTGCTCTGTTAAACTGGCAGAGCTGTCCAGCAATGAAGGTGCAAATTGTACCTACATGTTGTGTCTGTTTCATTTTCAGACTTGGTTTTTATTAATGCATTTATTCTTATTTAAAAAAACCAAACCAAACCAAAAACAAAACCAAGTTTTTCATCTATATGCAATTAAAAAGCCACCCAGCTTTTCTTTTAATGAAGGGGGGAAATATCAACAAAGCAACCCCCCAGCCCCTAACAATCAAACATATAGAATGGGTTGGGTTGGAAGGGAACTTGAAGATCATCTAGTTCTAACCACTCTTCCATGGACAAGGACACCTCCCCCTTGATGAAATGGTCACATTTCTGGGCTGTTCACTTGGGTAGGAAGAACTGGTAGTTAAGTTTGGAGTTCAGGTTACTTCTAATAGTGAGAGGAGAACTGAAAAATAAGATGCATTGAAATTGTGACCCACAGTGATATTCCACTATGTTCTGTGGAGAGTGAGTGCATAAAAATGTTGAAATACAGACTGGGATAATGTTGGTAAGTTTTAGTATTACAGTAGAAACACTGCTCAGTCATAACCCCTACAAATGACTACTTTCACTTAACATTTTATCATCAGTATAATTAAAATAAGTCTCTTGTAAGGGGCATTTTCATTACAACAAAGGACCACTTCAGACCAAATTGAAATGAAAAAGACAGAACACAGATTAGGTGTAGGTACCAAGTGGTAATTTCCAGGGAAGCATAAAATGTCAAATGTGTAACAACTATATTTTATAACTACGTGTTCAAAGGACTTACAGTATTTTATTGCACAAAGAGGCTTTGGCTTGAAAAGACTATTTCAGTGAAGTGCTTCCTGGCATGTGCTCAAAAAAAATCTGACTTTCTTCTCTGAAAGAAAAGATATTTTGTTCCTGATACTATTCCTTTTCATTTAGCCTTAAAAAAAAATCAGCTGAAATTATGCAAAGCAAGTATAAATCACAGAATCATAGAATCCGTCAGGCTTGGAAGAGACCACAAGGATCATCTAGTTCCAACCCTCCTGCCATGGGCAGGGACACTCTACCCTAGATAAGGCTGGCCACAGCCTCATCTAGCCTGGCCTTAAGCACCTCCAGGGATGGGGCCTCAACCTGCTCCCCCGGGCAACCCATTCCAGGCTCTCACCACTCTCACGGTGAAGAACTTCCTCCTCACAGCCAGTCTGAATGTCGAATAATCATGTACTTAAGAAATTTATCCAACGTTTAACACAGGTAAGATGATATCTTTCTCTGTGTACCCCCACACCTGCAAAAGCTGGCACCTCATTTTACACAATCTAAGGCTCCTTTTTCAGTGGGGAGTGAAAAGACTGCCATTGTCACTACACCAACACATATTTATGGAGGTGCTTCAGAACTCGCCACTGCTGTTTCAAAATACATCAATATTTCAGTAACTTTTTTGATCATCAAAACCTTTTGCTCTCACACTAGTTTAAAGCTGGGGAGGAAAAAGGAGGAAAATCCAGAGAATCAGAATATTCATATCATTTCTTTCTTATTCATTAAAATTATTTTTACCCCCCCATTTTTATCATCAGAGGTTCCCACCTGGAAAAATTAAGCACCTCTAGTCTGTGAAATGTTAGGACTTCCAGAGATAAGATGCCACATCAAGATGAAATGATGAATATAGTGTTATTAGTAAAGACACTCAGGTCATCCCAAAGAACAAACTTTACAGAGAGAGATTCCAGAATCTCTGTATCTTAGACCCCTCACAATATATGAACAAACCCCACGTTATGTACATGTGGCACTGCTTTAAATAATGCTTCTGTGCTTTGTTTTCATTCTTCTCTCAGCAAGCATATCATTTGTCACCTATAGTCACAAATGTATTCCAAAACATTCCTTAAAACAAATCCAAAATGCATATCCACGTTTATACAAGTGGCATGAGATTGTCTGCTATTGTACTTCGAGGAGATTTCAGTCCAGTTGAGTTATATCAACATAAGTTACATGATTGACTTTTACAACAGAAAGAAAAGGTTGTACTCAAGCAACTGTTATTGCCTCAATGGAACAAAAAAATCAATGAAAGTGAAATGAACAAGAGATTTTCTCTGAGTTGCAGTTAATACTACTGAAGAGCTATGGATATTAAAAGGTCAACAAATAAATTAGTCCAAGTGTTATGAAATGAATGATTTGGCTTATAATTGTATTGAGTGCAAATTGTTCACTGCCTATTAGACCAGGTAATTTTTAAGCATGGTGCCTCAGTTACCGTTCCACAAGCAATGATATAGTTGTAAGAGCTGCGGGTTCGATCGAGTGACCTATGAGACACACCAGGACAGCTGACTTTGCCATGATGGATCACTGAGCCTGATCTCCAAATGGTGCCAAACCTTCCCTTCCCGTGAGGAGATCTCATAAAAGAAACATTACTGCTTGATTCATTTTACCAAAACGCTTGAGTTTTCAAGTGTCAGCAGTTGAGTACAGATTGTGAAGTTCTGTATTTCTTATAAGAATTACAGCAACTGGCATCCTATTGCTCCTAGCACTCTCTGCTAAATGGCATCATGATGCTTAGGAGGATGTTTTTTTCTGCTACTCAGTTGGACTGTGTTGTGAGAAATACACGGCAATCATCTTTCACATCACCGTGTAAACCACTGCATAACACCTAAAACTAGGCTAGAAATGGAAACTGTAGGTGAGATTATAGACATTACTTCACACTTCTGCAATGCCCTGCATTCAAAGACCTCAAAGCACCACTTTAATGGGAATAAATTAAACTTCACAACACACTTTCTAGGAAAATATTCTCTCTCCCCCATCTTCATCAGGGACAGCCTTAAAATGTAGCTGCTTGACTGAGGTTACAATGGTCTATAGTTACAACTGAGGCAAGTTTTGTGGGGGTGAGGTAATATCTTTTATTAGACCCACTGATACAGGCAAAAAAAAAGGCACAGTCAGCACTCAGGAAGCAAGGCTTGGGGGCTCAAAAGCTTGCCTGACTTTTTCTAGCTGTATTAGTCTATTATAAGCTATTACTACTCCATACAAATCCTGATTAAACAGGAAAAAGAAATTAATCTGATATTGCTTTCATGCTATGAAGGAATATACATGGTGCTTCACAGGGAAGAAAGGCAGCAGCTGCATTTCCCCTTTCCTCCTAAGGGCATGGCATTCCCTGTGAGCCAGGACTCAAAATATGGCAATAAAGGTCTCACCACACTGCCCACAGGACTGAACCTTCAAGGACTGTAACTACGCAGTAACTGCGCCACTCTGCTCTCTACCCTTACACGAAATAAACTGAAGATGTAAATGCAAACCCTAAATTACCAAATAATCTGTGCAGAAGAAACCAGGATAATAAAAGCCTAATTAGAATAGATTGTACCACATACAACCAAATCCTGTTTATACTGTCACTGTGCTATATTTCTGACAAATCACTACATTCAAAGAGTCTGTTGGGAGGGTGATTTTCCATTTCATCTCTCCATTGAGCAAAAAAGTGCCATGTGACTGGTGTCTGAATTTCAATTTCACCAGCACACAGTTGAACTGAACATTATTTGGCACAATACAGCGTACAACTGAGCCACTAAATGGCTGATTTACTAAATTATTATTAGATGAGCTCTTGCTGTTCCAAGTGAAAGTGCAGCCACTGTCTCTCTTCATGGTGTGTTCAAATTGTTCTGTGTTTAAATATTCAGCATGAGGCTAATGTGAACTGATGAACTGAGACTACAAACATTCGCTTTCAATACAGACAGAGAGACAGAGATGCAACATATCATGTGGCCTGCGGAGGTGAAAATGATTTATATTTAAGGATGCTGCTGCCTACTTCCATTACTATAAGATATTCTTAATTAGCTTTGTGTTTGATTCAGGAGTTTGGAGGAGCTAAACAACAGCTGCAAAACTGAACTATCTGTCTGGCTATGGAGGCTTTGAAAACCTGACAAAGTAGTACTTGAGCCTGGATCTGTCAACAAAGTGCATGAGCTGCCACCACAGTCCCATACATGATTACCTTAAGTATTTGAGTCGCGACTTAAAAGCACGACTTGTACTTCCAACCTCGGCATCAGAAATACAGAGGGCTGACCATGTTGTGTAATTCTGTGACTTTTTGAGGTCGGAGAGATGGTGATTTTTATTATTATTTTTTTACCTACAAAAGTTTAGGGGGGAACAAAAAAAAAAGGACAATTTCTTTACTGCCACCTGCTGGAGTTGCCAATAACCCTTTGTCATACTCAAAGAACAAGCAGCTTCGCTTAGAGGACAGTTACGGCAAGCATTTAAAATACTGTGATCCCAGACACTTACAGTAGATTAGAATTTTTTATTGGTGCTGTGTTGCCATAACAACATAAAGACAGCAGATGACTTAAGCTAGGCTTGCAAAGCAAAAGGCTGCTCATCTGGCAGTTAAAATGAATACAGTTCACTTCACAAGTTCCCCATATGGACCCTTAGTGTATGGTAATGAGGATACCATATGGTGGGAGAAAATGCACAGAGAACAATTGTGCTCCGCTGGATGAGTGAAGTGAGCAGGAAGCTATGAGGAAACACAGGAGGGAGATTTGTGCATGTGCTCTCTAACTCAAGGGTTGCTTTCAGAGAGGGGTTCTCTCTCTTCTTAATCTTCTTCTTAATATATACATGCATAGAAATGACAGAGAAACATATTGTGCATTTTGCAGCATCATTCATCATAAACTGTCAGCTGTGTTTGTAAATCAGCTTGGTAAGATCTTGTAAATTTGTAATTCTTAAAAGGTAAAAGTGCTAAGTTTTTAGACAAAGTGCAGGGAAATTTAAGCACTCCTGACAAGTAGAAACATTAGCGGTAATCATTTTAAAAATGCTTGCATCTTTCTGCCTGCATGTTTAGCTGTAAACAATGCTGCAATGAATAAAAGCTTCCAAAAGAGGAGGAGAGGATAAAATGCGATAAATATTATTTTTTTTCCACTTTCTTTCAAAAAAGTATAAAAAGTAATGGCTGATCAGAACCATATGCATAGACGGTTCTGCTGTAAATGTACATATGCTATAGAGTACGCGCCCTACCCAGATCCTAAACCTGGTAAGACAGCTTGCTAAAGGCTGCAAAGTCAATTTTGTACTACACATGCTTCATAAAAGATGAATATAAATGCATTAGTTAGACACGGTGAGCTAAATTAGAAGGTCAGGCAGGGCTGGAAGGGCTGAAATATCACACAACCAATGAGTGTAATTACTCTTTTTTTAAGTCTATTAAGTGGTGTTGTTCTATCAAGGCTCAGGGGTATAGGACATGAAGTACAAGATAAAGTAATGTGTATTTATTACTCCCACGGGATCAATTTACCAGATATTTTCAGCTCCACGGAGCAAAATACACAAATGCAGCCTTTGTCACTTTCTTCGAACTGTGGCTTTTTCCTTCAAAGCTCTGCTCCTCAAAAGGACCCTGCTTACCTCTTTGCTACCTTCCCGCCACCCGCAGCTAACTGTTGTATTTTAAGACAACAGAAATAGGGATAGAGGGATAGAGAAATGTGGGGATCCCTCTTCCAGGATGTTCAAACAAGTGGTTCGAGTTGCTCAGATGGAATGTGCAGACTAGAAAATCCAATCCCAGGCATGATTTTTACCCCAGGGCAAAGCAGAAATCAGGAACAGAGAACGGCACAGAGCTCCTTGTCATCGTGTTAGCCCTGATCTGTTAGAAGTTTTGTCATAGACTCTAAATTACACCATCTGCTCTAATCATTTGCTGAGTAAATGCTGACCCACTTATAAAGAAAACTCACTGAAATGTGTATGCACACTGTTGACCTTCAGAAAGGAAAGGGCTTCTTGCCAGCCATTTGTGTATGTCTCTGCCCTTCAGCAGGCAGTGTGGCTCTGTCTCAGCTCTCACTCATTTCGGAATTCTTGCATGTTCCCATACACACCCCTGACATGTACCACCTTCTAAGGGTAATACTTTATAGTAGCCTCAGGCAACTTGATCATCTTTTGGATAGCTTTGAAAGTCTCTTCCTGAATATTTTCAACAGGACATGTTGAAAACCAAACTAAAAAAAACCCAAAAAATCCATGCACGCCCCTCAACCAACTTGTGAGGAAACAGAAAACAAAAGAACATTAAGGGTTCAGTACCAACCTTAACTGTGGTCTCATATTCCTGCAAATTTCACAGTACAGTGCAGAACCCACCAAGCACACCTCATGCCCTCCTTGCTATACAGATGAATTTCAGCAGCTCCTCCTCACACGCTTCTCCTTCCTGTCTGAAAATTACTAACTCAGGTTAAAATACTGTGTCTTGACTTGGCAGATGGAGATCCATTCTGGGTCTGTCTGAAGCAACAAACCTGAGCTGCCTTGTCTTTATCACTGTTTGAACCCCTGAGCCAACCCAGCCACATTTAGAGACAAGCTTTCTTTGCAATAGAAGCAATACCCATGCCACGATGGGTAAAGAGCAGGTCTGTCTGTAAGACTCTGTATTGGAAAAGACAATTGCTTTTTCCAGCCACTGGCTCCTAATAACCACCAGTCTTCTATTAGCAGCTTAAGTGAGGAGGTGGGATATGTCTTGGGGGGGGTCTAATAACTGACCAGAGAAAAGCAGCTGAAGGGAAGGTGGAGCCTGGCTACCTGTGTGCTCTGCTCAGCAGGGAGGCCCCTGTGTGCTAGAAAGAGAGGGAGGCTGCACTTTCATCTACATAAAGAGAAACCAGAAGTAAAGGTCCCTTTCAGGAGGGATAAGGAGTCTCCCAGAGAGAGCATTTAAGCAACAGACTGGGAGGGAGAGGACGACAGATCCTGGAGAGGCTCAATGCAATTACTTTCTTCACAGAGTGAGCAGTCTTGTACTTCATTTAAATAGAAGTGATGGGTTGTAAGAGTGGTGAAAACGGCAAATAAATTCTAGGAAATTGCATATAAAGAGGAATTATTGTTATTAAATCATTTAAGGATGGATGTGTTTCAAATCTAGCTCATAGTTGAAACTACTTTACAGCCATAGCTGTGGAGTTTTAACAAAATCACAGAACCACAGCCTACCTGCCAGGGATTTATTTCAAGGCTTGTAGGACTGCGACATAAGTGAACCTCGGCAGAGTCAGTATGCTGGTAGGATCTGAGCTCTTCAGTGCAGAACTTCACTGCAGTTAGGTATGCAAGAACCAACAGCATGTGTGCTTTTGTGCACGTATGCAAACTAGCGAGGCAGGGAAATGGCACACAAGCATGCAGGTTATTCCCTGGCTCCAGATGCAGGCTTTTTACAGACTGCTCCAACAGGACAATGACACAACTTCTTAACATTACACTTCTCCCCAGAGAGCTGGTTTCCTCTGATCTGTCTCCTGTCTGTATTAGAAAGGAAAGACTATACTGCCCAGCACGCTCCTGGTACTTGATCTCACTCCAAGCTTTGGGTGCTAATCCCATCACCTCTGTGCTGCTTGTCTCTTCTCTTGGTGCATGTGTATGTACACACACCTGCTAGCCAAAGCCCTGCACTGGCTGCTTTCTCTGGCTTGCTCTGTACAAGAAGGGAACAGGACTCTGGCTCATAGCTGGCTCCATAGCCCAGCTGCCAACAACAGCTCCCACTCTTTTTTCTCCAGAAACTATATACTGGATTTCTACTTTAAACACATCTCCCAGTGAGAGGCCTGAAACACACCCTCTGAGGAGAGGCTGAGGGAGCTGGGGTTGTTTAGCCTGGAGAAGAGGAGGCTCAGGGCAGACCCCATTGCTGTCTACAACTACCTGAAGGGAGGTTGTAGTCAGGTGGGGAGTTGGTCTCTTCTGCCAGGCAACCAGCAACAGAACAAGGGGACACAGTCTCAAGTTGTGCCAGGGGAGATCTAGGGTGGATGTTAGGAGGAAGTTCTTCACAGAGAGAGTGATTGGCATTGGAATGGGCTGCCCAGGGAGGTGGTGGAGTCACCGTCCCTGGAGATGTTCAAGAAAAGCCTGGATGAGGCACTTAGTGCCATGGTCTGGTTCATTGGACAGGGCTAGGTGCTAGGTTGGACTGGATGATCTTGGAAGTCTCTTCCAACCTGGTTGATTCTATGATTCTTTCCATAACCTGTCAGTTTAGCAGACCAAAGACCCTAGTTCCCAGGTGCTTCTGTTCTCTTCGCTATGGGAGGATGTTTTCCGCTGGAATTTGGCTATTGAAGCACCGGGAGATAGAAAAAAATAATCAGAATCTGCCTTCTTTTCTTTGCCTACCTACAGCAGGTAGCTGAGGCATTAAAAAAAAAAATACAATTACTCCAAGCATGAACAGCCAGCACTTCTGAAAATAGGGTTCTAAATTAGTGGAGATAGAACTTCTCAAACAGTCTCAATGGCTTTAGAAATGCCTGCTGACACAGATATGGCTGTTAGCTCCTCATCTCTGAGGGGCAGAGCATGTGCTAACACTCACTTGAAGTGAGTGTTAGCCTATGGCAGGGGGTTGGAGCTGACCGATCCTTGAGGTCCCTTCCAACCTAAACCATTCTATGATTCTATGAAGTCCTCAACAATTGTCCTTGACTGCAGGATAAAGTTACACTGCAGACTGCTTTTGTTGACCATCAGGAAGGACTGCATGCCTTTATGAACACAACAATTACAACCGTTTCTGTTTCTTGAAAGATCTCTAATTCATCAGTAATGTTTGAATTGAATAATGGCCAGAAACTCTGACAGCAATTACCAAAATGTGGTTTGTTTTATTTATGCAATGCCTAGGTACAAGTGTTTTAATGAATGGAAAGTGATGATGCACTGGCAAGACAGTGAGGAAAACGGAGGAAAGGATATTGAAAGCTTTGAGCACTGCTCTCCTCTCTGCGTCTCACTGTCTGCTTCTCTCATGCATTTGCCCTCTCTGCCCACGGTTCCACTGTGGAAGCCATATGGCTTCCAACTCTCTTCTAAGTAGCCACTGAGAATTGTGTGCAGTGGAATACTGCCAAAGCCCTTCCTGGTTTAATGACATGGGGAAGAGCACTGTGCAGTGCTCGCCCAGCAGAGAGACTCACTACGTCCTTGATTATGATCCTGGAGCCAGCAAGCGATGCTGGGAATTCAACCATCAGTGCCTCAAATACAGAAGTCGACATGTGCCAACCCCTGCTGCATTCAGCCTCTGTGCACGGCATATTAATGAGTCATGAACTTGAGGTCCAACCTTCAAGCTTCCACAGAAGGAATTATCCAAAGACAAAAAAAAAAAAAAAAAGCTCCTCTTTGTCCTGTTTCCCTCTGACCTCGCTCAATGGTACTACTTTCATCACCCTTTTTTTCAGTCCTTAAGCAGTAATTCTTTCTTAGGCCATCACATCATACCTCTGCATACACAACCACAGCTTCCCTTGACTTCAACATCTGAGAAAAATAGCTTGAAGAAGCTAGTCAGAAAAAAACATGTTAATCTAAGAGGGTATATGAGAGGAGAGATGACTCAGTGCTAGCTTTCATTCTTATACCCTATTCATAAATACACATTTGTATCCATAAATACAATATTGGTGTTAGGATAGGGAGCATGGTGGAGCTTTCTTCTGCCTGTTTTTATGTCCCATGGCACTAAATAGTTGGAGCCTGGANTCTCTTCCAACCTGGTTGATTCTGTTCTACTCTACAAAAACACCTGAGCAGCAACTGCAGCATGAACACTCATCAGGGATGGGAAGAGTCTGGTGCTGCAGGCAGGGAAAGGCTCCTCTGCACCATTTACAGGACCAAAGTAGGATTGTTTCTACCCAGTAGAGCTCAGCACTGACTCACGGAAATCAGCAGCATTTACCTGCCCACTGGAAATCCTGAAGGCCTGGTTCTGCACACCATTTCAGCAGGTACAGTGCATGCTGGGCAGGAGTGCTGGAGTTAGAGATTCCAGACTGCAACCTGCAAACACCACCCCAACAAGTGCCTCTCCTGTGACAAATGAAAACAGGATTGGCAGTGGTCTAGATGACTGGATAGGGCTGGGTGCTAGGTTGGACTGAATGATCTTGGAGGTCTCTTCCAACCTGGTTGATTCTATGATTCTATGATGATTCGATGATTGGGGTGGTTAACAGTCTCAGTCTAAATGGGAAAGAGGAGGATGGTGTTCAGCCTGATGGCTGCACTTGCATATCAACATAAAAAGCATTGCTGGGGACTCCCTCAGTGCCACGGGTGTCAGAAAGGGAGCCCAATACTTGTGGAGGTTGGTGATGCACTACAGCTCCCAGAGGCATAATCCAAATTGGAATTGCTCAGCCTATCTTTACTGGAATTTCTTAATCTACAGGAAAATTATAGCCATCTATTAGCAGTCTGGGACACTGGGTTGAGGGAAATTTTGCAGTGTTTCTTTTAAGCCTTGCAAATTCCTGGTGCATAGTAAAGGCTGGTCTCTTCTGAGGAACATTTTTTCTCCGTGTGCACATTTGGCAGCAGAGGCACAATACAGATGAAAGAGCCCCTACAGAAGGATGCTCTCTTTCTTTGCAAAAGGTTGCACCTCTGGAGGGAAATTCAACAACCTATGAAAGCTGTGTCCTCCTGCAAATCTGTCCAAAAGCCAGAGAAAGGGACAGCTTGTAGGAGTGAACAGAGCCAATGTGAAATGTAACTCTCCAGGAGAGCATGTTTCTCTGGTGGTAAGAGGGAAGGACGAGACATCATCGACCCCGAAACCACACTCTATAGCTTTCTGAGGCAACGATGAAAGCCTTAACAATCCTGTTAAAAAATCCCATACTGAATTTTATTTCTATCAAGAAATTAAACAAAATAAGTTATGATGTTCATGGAACCACCTCACTTTTAAAACACTTCAGAAATTAACTAATCAAAGCTCACAATAGTCCCTGATGCAAACCTACTGACAGCTCAGAAAGCTATGGAAGAAAGGTCACAAGATTCACCCAGTCACAAGGGCTATACTGGGATGTGTATTATTTGAGGGTTCTGGACTAAGACATGAAAGCTCAATTTGTTCTGTGTCTCAGGTCTGCACACTGACATCTTCCTCTCCATAAGTCAAAGGCAGTGTTCTTCACATACATACAATTGGCCTATTTGACTCCTCAACTCACTCAGTAACAGCCATAATGCTAGAGTAGGTAAAAAATTGGTCACATAAGGTGACTCCAGCCCATGCATGCTGATTCTCAGAGTTCCTGTAGCAAAGATCAACACGTTTTCAAACACCTCACCTCTTCTCTCCAGTATAGCACAAAACTCACTGCAAATTCTTACCAGAGAAAGTACAGTATGGCAAGTTAGCAAGAAGAGATGAGAACGAAGACTCAGACAACCTTTTCACAATATCAAACATAAATAGTAGAATATGTGAAGTACTCTGTTTCTTCTTCAGCTTTTACTTGACAGAAATCAACAAAAAATCCCCCCCCCCCACTTATTTTGATGGGAATGAATATCAAATCACTTAAGCATTGCTCTAATTATTATCCTAAACCAACACAAGGTGCAGCAGCAGTCGAAACACATCCCCTGAACATTCAAATACCTTAGTTTTAACAATGGTGAAACTCTCAAAATTCTAATGCAACTACTACTGTGATCCTAAACCAACTAAGTGTCATATGAACAAGCTGCTTACATTTCAAAACATCAACCAAAAATGTTTTAGAACACAGGGTAAGACTCGTTCTTTAAGAAAGGCAGGAGATGTGACTCAAAGTCACAGAAGTCTCCTCAGCCTGCGATGGAAGTTGCTGAATGAGCTTTTTACTGGTCATGCCTCTGTTGCAACTTATCTGGGTTGGGTACCAAACCAGGCACATTACACTCACAGACTCCTGCACTTTGGAACAAAACCATGCAGTAACCAGCTTTACCATATTTAATAAAACAATAAACTTCATGCTGACCTTTGGCAAGCGTTCGGGGTCACCAGGGTGCCGGGGGATAACCTTCTGTAACCTTTGGAAACCATAGTCAATGGTGGGTTCGTTCAGAGCTGAAACAACAACAAACAACATTGTGATGTGACAAAGGCATACAGCAAGCAGGCTTCCTTGCACTGCAACCATTGGCAATGCATCACAAGACCAAGGAAGGACAACGGCAAAATCTCCTTCAACTGAAATCCACTCTGACTTATGAAGTCTTGGTTCTAATATTGTTCTGAGGTTTGAGTTCAAGCAGCAACGAAAATCTTCCCACTTGAGTTCCTAAAGCAAAGGTGCTGGAAAATCTGGGGATGTTGCAGATATCTTCCAAATAGAGAGCAATTATTTTCTCAAGAATCTGCAATAAAATTTGGCAAATGCTTTGCACTCCATGTTTCATGATGGCTTTTTTTCCTGCTTTTGTATTACAAGGAAGGTCTTTTGTGATTGGAAGACAAAAGAAGTAACTGTGTTGGGGAATCTCTCTTGTTCCAGATTATATTATGTATTCAATATGCTCCATGTGCAATGATCACATATAATTTTGTTGTGTGCTACAGGCATTTTGTCTTGGCAGAGGCTTAATTTTTCACTCATTGACACTGACTTCAGAAGCTCCCACCAGCACCAAACTGATCCAAAAAACTTAATGAATTAGAAAAAAATTAGAAAACCTATGTTTTAGTTCATCTTTCCCCAGCCCTTGCCTAATAAAATGCAAGAGAGAAATGGTGGAACACTTTAATCTTCATGAAAATGCTGCATTAATCAAAGCTCCAATTGTGCCAAGCCTTTAAGCACATGCTTATCTGTAAGCACATACTTAAACCCATTTGCTTTCAGCAAAGCAAATTTGAGCATATTATGTCTTTTATATGATTGCCTATAATTACAGGGGACTGCTCTGAATGACCTTCTAGCTATATTTCCAGTCATATGATCACTTGAAAACTCAGACGTTAGTGAGACTTCAACACGCGCTTAAAATTTCCTAAGTGCTTTGCCGAACGGGGACGACAGTCAAGCGTTCTCAAGCACCTCGGAACTACAGAGCATCTTGACTCTCCTGTGCCAAAAGAGATGGGGAAATTTTCCACAGGAATTTGTTTGAAAATTGGTTTAGTTAAATGGAATTTCTTTTTATATATATATCCAATGTGTATTTTAATAACATTTCCAGCGTGGATTTTTATAGTTTTCAGCCTGGTGTTTTGGTGGGAAAGAAATCTGATTTTCTCTCTCTCTTCATTTTTGGATCACTTGAAAGTTCTTCTTCTGTCTTAGCTTGTTAATAGCAAAATATATATATGTATTTTCTGCACAAGAGTCATTTGCCATTGGAATGGGCTGCCCAGGGAGGTGGTGGAGTCACCTTCCCTGGAGGTGTTCAGGAGGAGATTGGATGAGGCATTCAGTGCCACGGTCTAGATGACTGGATAGGGTTGGGTGATAGGTTCGACTGGATGATCTTGGAGGTCTCTTCCAACCTGGTTGATTCTATAATAGATTATAAATATATCTTGAAAGCTTATGAAGGTTTTATTAGGAGCTTTATTACATGGCTAAAATGATGCCATCTAATTCTTGCAAAGAGACATAGCACGAAACTATATCTCCATCTCACTTGTGTAAGAGTTTGCATGCAGCTTGGTGATGCTTACCGCACAGCAAGTTATATAACTCCACCAGTTTGATAGCATGGCACAATTTGTCCATACCTTTTAAGTGAAGAGAACATTTTCTTTTCATGCTCCTAACACTGAAGATTTTTAGCCAGACCACACTGTTACCATGAAAATCACTTCTAATCCTTGGCTTGTTTTTAATTGGTTTTCCAATATCAATCCCACAAAACAGTCTAGTTTAAGGAATTCGTTCCATTGAAATTATTATTTTCAATCCACATTTCTACAGCAGGTAGTCCTATTGGCAACTAAAGGTCACATTTTCATATCCTTCTCGACCTTCAATATGTCTTAGCAGGCAAATTGAGGCAGAAGGAAGATGGTGTACGGTGATCCAGACCTACACAACAGCAATGAAACAGAAAGACTGCTGGGGACTAGATGGAGAGGCACAGAGCCTAGCAGGATCTCAGCATCTCTCAAATGCCAGAAAGGAATTTTCTGAATATACCCTGAAATTACTGTTAGAGCACTGTGGTAATGCCAGACTAGAAATATTTCTGGATTTTACTCTCTGGATTGTTGTGAGTTCTTCATTGCCCCAGAGATCTTTCTAGCCTTCTCAGGGTTTTTTTGCCTGCATTTTGTTTTTTTCAGGAATATCTAAATTTGAACTTTATTTATATGTAGGTCATTGTATGGAAGGGGCAAGAATAAGGCTTTTCCCCTGCCTGTGTCCTTTTTGGGTTTTTGGATGGTTGGGTCTTTTTTTCAGGTTTCCACACCCTGGCCAGATACTGCCTGCTCTGTTGTGTAGCTTCATAGGAAATACCACAGAAACCTGGGTTTGAAAACTCCTGGTTTCATTACCTTTGAGCTTCCTCATATACCTTCTTGTCATGGACCCATTTAGTTTAGACTCTCTTCAAATTTGACAAAAAAATTAATTTATTGCTATTTACATTAAAGTCACTGCTGGTTTATTTTTATTATCAAAAATAGCTGTTCTCAGAGAAGATTAAAAAACCCTTCCAGTTCTCATTTACATTTCTTTTGCAAATATGTTAGAAGATTTTAGTGTGCTTCTGTCAAATGTGTTTCTTCTCTAATTCAGCCTAGTTTATGGCCATTTTCCCTTTACATCCTTTGGGAAAGTAGTTACTAAATTCTGCAATATTATAAATGGAGGCCAGTTCTGAAAGTCCCCCCAGAGATAGCAGTCATTTTCTCATATCTTCCCACACATTCAACACATTTGAAATCCACAGAGTATTTCCTGTGAGTATTTTCTGAGCTAAATGACCAAAAAAAAAAAAAAATGTTAATTTTATGGTCCAATCTCACAAGGCATCAAGCATCCTCTGAGAGATACTGAAAACTTTCTGCTTCAAATAGCTTCAGCTTTACTTTAGTGGTGGAGAGAGGCTTGCACACAGCAATTTGCAGGATTGGGTCCTAAACTGTAATTGTCAAATATCACTCATTAGCCTATAAGTGTTCAACTCTTTCAATCTTAGGTAAAATAACTTTTGAAAAAGAAAAAGAAAAAAAAAGAAATCTTTAGCTGCTTGAACATCTATCCACAGATTGGATGCTATCAGCCCTCCATCCTCAGTTCATCTGCAATCCAAGTCAGATGTAATTAGTCACATCTCAATGAAAGATCCTTTAAATACTTGACCCCACCTTCCTTGTTAAGGCCACACCAGTTCCTGTGTCAGTAGCTGGCAAAACTTCAAAGAAACAGTGATATTCTGATCTCCAGTCACTGGAGGAGAGCCAGTGCTCAGGCCACCCTTTGGGGCAGCTAATGTACAAGGTCAGACATGAGCTTCCTGCAAGGTTTTGCCTCTGTTCCCAGTACATGCAAGCCTGGCCTCTGCTTTTGAAGTCACAGAATCATAGACTTAACCAGGTTGGAAAAGACCTTCAAGATCATCAAGTCCAACCTATCACCTAACACTTTGTAATTAACTAAACCATGGCACTAAGTGCCTCATCCAATCTCCTTTTAAACACCACCAGGGACAGGGACTCCACTACCTCCCTGGGCAGCCCATTCCAATGCCAATCACTCTTTCTGTGAAGAACTTCCTAACATCCAGCCTAAACCTGCCCACAGCTTGAGACTGTGTCCTCCTGTTCTGTTGCTGGTTGCCTGGGAGAAGAGGCCAACCCCCACCTGGCTATGACCTCCTTTCAGGTAGTTCCAGAGAGCAATGATAATATAATGAAAAACAATCATAGAATTGTAGAATCATAGAATCAACCAGGTTGGAAGAGACCTCCAAGATCATCCAGTCCAACCTACCACCCAGACCTATCCAGTCAACCAGACCACGGCACTAAGTGCCTCATCCATTTTTTTCTTGAACACCTCCAGGGATGGTGACTCCACCACCTCCCTGGGCAGCCCATTCCAATGCCAATCACTCTCTCTGGCAAGAACTTCCTCCTAACATCCACCCTATACTTTCCCCGGCACAACTTGAGACTGTGTCCCCTTGTTCTGTTGCTGGTTGCCTGGCAGAAGAGACCAACCCCACCTGGCTACAGACTCGCTTCAGGTAGTTGTAGACAGCGAAGAGGTCTGCCCTGAGCCTCCTCTCCTCCAGGCTAAACAAACCCAGCTCCTTCAGCCTCTCCTCATAGGGTTTGTGTTCCAGGCCTTTCACCAGCTTGTCGCCCTTCTCTGAACACAATGCTGCCCCCTTCCCACAGCAGTCACCAAAAAAATGGTTTTTTTGCTACCAAAGTCAAACTGCCATGGAACTAATGCTCATTCGATACATTTGAGCAAATGTGAGTTTACGTAGGTAGGTCCAAGTTCACTTCTCCAACTTCTCCTTACATTTTCCCTTTTCTCTTCACAGCCAATACTTCATTTGTCCATTCATAACAACATATTTCTCAGTGCTCTAATTCAGAGTGATTTGGTTGGGGTGTTTTGTTTTTTTTTTTTACATGATTGGAGAGAAAAAAAAGAATCACTAAGAAATATAAACTCTCTATTTGTGTTGCTGACATTCATACATTAAAAACAAGCTAACACATAACTGCACTTAAAATGCATTCCCATTACCCTAAATTTTGAAAGTAGTATTGGAAGTACTACTAACTTTGAAAAACTGTGCTAAATTCAAATAGGTCCCAAGGCTAATGGAAGCAATTTGTGTACCAACCCAAACTGACTGGCCCACTTTTCAAAATACAGGTATGATAATCTTGTGGTTTTAAAAGGACATTTAAATTGAAAGACTGTGAATTTAGTACATAATTATACCAATAGAACCCTTTAACTTGTCAACTTGTAAATCTAAAAGGCTATCAATCACTTCTAAAGAGGAAATAAACCTTAAAATTCTTTGATTGACAGTGCTTACTTTTTATGTGGGGGAAAAAAAGAGAAAGAAAAGAAGAAAAAAAAAAGGAGTAAAGTGGCCAGAAATCCATTTACAAAAGTACATTGTTTTACATAGGTGAGTAAAAAGCCAATAATTACACCTCCAAAAGACATATAAATCAAAGTAAGTACTTTTCCCTCACTTACATATTTTAAGTTGCAGTAAACTTCAGGTAACTTTTTATTAAAATACTTTTCCAAATGCAAAGCTTATTGCAGCCATTAATAGAGTAGCATTTTCATTTAAGCTAATATAATCATTTTTTGCACATACAAGATTTAAGCCATTTTTCTCCTTCCAAACAATAAACTTTCAGCCCGTCTCTTGTGTGAATTAACTAAAATTACACCCAGGTGTACAAAATCTGTCTATCTATCCCAGTGTATGAGTTAAGGCACAATATTTATTATTCTTACCACTTTATGAATTACTTCTCAAACCCTTGAGGAAGAACTTTTCTTTCAAATTAGACTCTCGCAGAATAAGCCACGAAGCTCTTTATGCAGCAAGTCTAGAGTCGTAACTCATAAAATCTAAGGCTTTTAATCAAGAGAATGCTCAATGTCTGTGGAAATAAGGATGTGTACATGATTCTCATCTTTTCAAAGTCCAACTTATTTTTCAACAGAAATGCTGCTTATGCCTCTGAGAAAATCGTTTCCACCACGACTGTAATTTCAAATTCTACACAAATAATTATAACAACTATGTGTAGATAATTCACCATCTTTAGAAGTCTTTTTCTCTTTTAAATTCCTTTTTTACTAGTCAGTGGAGGGCTCTTTTTTTTTTTTTTTGTTAATATATATTTCACATAATGAATTCCTACTGTGTCAATAAAGCTTTGGTCTTTAACTGAATGACTGTCTGATGTATCGGAGAGAGGAATTTGTTTCTCTGGCCACGCTGCCAACTTACAGCAGAATGATTGACACTTAATATCAGCAATTAAAAGGACCTGTTCAAATATCATATGGAATTCGTAGCTTGGGGTAGCGTAGGAGAACTCTTCACCAAGGAAAACTCATTCAGTGAATGCAGAGAGTAATTGAATTAGACACATTTTAACATTATTATTCAAAGAAAAATAAACACACGCTACATAGAAGCATTATGGAAATATTTCAGAATGTAAAACATATCCACTTAATTTGTTTCCCATGCATTCATGGTTTCATTTATTCCTTTTATTTTTCAGGCCCTTGTTTCTTTTTCATTCTGTCTGACCCAAAACCAATGGGAGAGCAGCACTTAGACCTATGAACTTCCCGCATGCTTTTCCAGTGGAAAAGGCTCCAAGGAGAGGGTAGGGACTCTGAGCATTCAAATAGTAAAAGAGTTTAAAAATAAAGGCCTAAGGGCTACAACCAAATCGACCTCAGGTCCACAAGCCTGACTGTCTCTCTTCTGAATGACAGATCTGGTCCAGACTGCTTTAAGCGAAACACCCAGGGAAAGGCAGCACCTGGGAATTTAATGTCCCACAGTGCTTGTCCCTCTGGTGAGGCATTGTGGTGATTTTCAGGAAGAATGACCTGCAGAAGGGCAGAGGTGAATGGCTTCAGGTTACGTCCAGGAGGCTGGGCCTCAACCGTGAAACGCAAGAAGGTTCTTCCGAGTCTACCTTTGTCTTTTCACAAATCCATTTCTAAAGTTTGGCTCTACAACATAGTTAGACACCTAGTGACCAGTCCTGAACTGTAATGGCAAAGACATGGGGCTTTGGGGTATACAATGCAGTCGGTTTGATTTTGGTTTTTCCTGTCTGGCAAGAGAAACATCTTGAAAACAGACATGGAAGTTGACTCTCTGGTCAAGACACACGAAGTTACCTACCTCAATATCTCACAGCTACATGAGTATGAAGAAATGAATACAAAAATGCTGCAGCACTGTCTCAGCAACGAATGTCAGGCCTAACATGGCTCTCTGTGACCAGCTTAAACAGATCAGAATGTTTGAAGGCACAGAAAAAGAAGATTTTAAATAAAAGCAAGCCTTGCAACCTCAGCACCTTTAGAGTAATTTTTTAGCTAAGCACTTCCTTTCTCCTGGACATTTGGCTCTTTCTCTACAAACTCGGATATCCACCTCTCTAAGGAAGTCTCTTCCTTCTTAGTCTGTACTTTTGTCTGTGTTTTCACAGTACTAAGAAATAGCTGTGTGGGGTGCAAGAGGTAACAACTGAGAACATTCATGCAAAAGACTGTAGCTTCTGACCCCCGCTCTTACCAAGCATGGACTCAGTGAGGAGATGGAAAGCAGCAGCTCCTGCCTCCTGTAGGGGCCAGGTGCTGCCACAGAGCTGATCCAAAGTATTTACCTTCACCAACAGCTTGTGATTTCTGTGGGTACCTCTGCTAGAAGCCTTGACTAGCAATGCAACTCTAAAACAACGCAGACCTTGACTTTGCAAGATAGGGATAGGCCAGGCCAGGCAGACTATATTGATACCAAACTCCAGGTGCCAACAAGCCTTGCTAAGGCCCTGCAGTAGAGCCATAGCAAGAATGGATGATACTTGGTTTGGGTTTTTTGGTTGGAAGGGACCTCAAAGATCATCTAGTTCCAACCCTCCCACTAGAACAGGTCACTCAAGGCCTAGTCCAACCTGGTCCTGAACACCTCCAAGGAGATCACATTTGGTGACTCTGTGATCCATAACCTCCCTGGGCAACCTGTGCCAGTGTCTTACCACCCTCACTGTAAAGAACCCTTTCCTAACAGCCATTTTAAATCTCCCCTCTTCCAGTTTAAACCCACGTCCTGTCATTACACGGCCTTGTAAGTAGTCCCTTCCCAGCCTTCCTGTAGGCCCCCTTCAGATCCTGAAAGGCTACTACAAAGTCTACTGGAAGGCTACTACAAGGTCTCCTCGAAGCCACATCTTGGCATGGCATGGCTGTAAGCAAACCCTACTCAAAAACTCTTACATATTGTGGCCTCTTTATGCCTTCTCTACAAAGACAGCAAAGAAAATAACCCACAAAACTTCAAAACCCCACCATCGAATGAAAAAATAATCTGGATTGCCAACCTCCCTGCAAAGACTATTCCTTTGCTAATTAAAGACACTTAAATGAAAACATGCAAGCATTTGAGCTATTTGTTGTTGTTGTTGTGAATTTGGCTTGCTTTTTATAAAGTTTCCTTTCCACTGACTTTCCCTGGAGTGTTTATTCCCACAGGCGATGGAAAACGGAAGCGAGTGGGGCAGTGAGAGCCTGCACACAAGGGTTAGAGCTAGAAAAGATCTTGTGGTGCTCTTGCTTTTCTGGTCTCAGCACTCCCTCACTAAAATATACTCTTGTGTAGCTAATGACTATTTTTTAAATCAAACCATAACATGGAGTCATATTTTAATTAGAAATAGAAACAGCTAAAAATATCTGAAATGCAATTTCTATGTTTTATTGCCCTGTAACGCCCAAAACAGACACCCTGTGCATATGACCAGGAATAAGAAACCTTCAGAGCTAAGTCAATGATAAATCTAACACCTGCATCTCTGGAGCTTCCCTAGTGACTGCTCTTTACTTGAGCTAAAGATGCAATAGGCCAGCATTTGAGGCAGCTCCATCGTGCTCATTGGTGTTATTAGAAACATGATAGACAGCGTGATATTTTCCTCCTGATAACAATTTTTCTCCAGCAACTAAGAACCAGAAGAGTTATTCCCTCCTCATCTAGTCCAGTTTCTCTAAGCAGTGGGGGTGCTGCAACGAATGCATGTCTTGGGTCCATCTTTTTTAATGGAAGTCACAGAACAAAATTACTAGATCTGCCTGGTAAGAATCGTGTGCCAGCTTCTCAAGATACAGTAACTCTGAATGTTCACTCTTAGCCACCTGCAATCTTGCCTGCAAAAAAAAAGCCAAACAATTTGTGAGTTTCACAGTTTCCTCTTCCTCTGACTGTGTTGACAGAAGACGTGGCTCTAAGGGAGTGTGAAACAGAGGCCAGCTTTAGGTGCTGGAATTTAAACATACCAATTTCAGAACAAGATGGTAGTATTCACTAGGGATACCTAGAGAGAGGGGCGGGAGGAAATTAATACCCATTGCTTACTTTGTCTGGTCACCTACATTAACTGATGCATCTTTGGCAGTTATTGTAAAAAGGGAAAGAACAACATTTACATATGAATATTTTTCCTATCTGTCAGACCCCTTCTGGTAATGTACACAACCATGCAGCAAAAAAAATCTGCTGAAAATGACTAGTCCTCAATGGATTGAGCTTTCATTTATACAAATAAACACTTATGTAACCACACAAACAAGTGCAAAAATGTGGGCAAGCCAGGATACAAAATAGTGGGTGCCTAAGGTTAGTCCTAAGATTTATATTTAGGTCTACTTAAAATAGCTTTTTAAATAAAGACATTGCATTTATTTTTAAACTTTTAGCTAGAAACGTGCCGAGATGTACCATAGAGAGTGCAGAAAAATGCTAACATTTCACCTCGTGTAACCTTTTCTTTCATTTTTTTACTGTGCACATATTCAACATTTTACCCTGTGCACAAAATCCTCGAGTTCTATCTGTATCATACAAGAAGTTGTTTCCTTTTTGTCACCCTTCACCAACTACTCTGGGGTAGACAAGATGGAAAACCATTGTTGTAAAACACTGGCATGTAGAAATATTTTCTTTTGAATAATCCGTCTCTCTTCCTCTTCCAGCACTGCTATTTCTTCATCTTTCAGATTATTAAAAACAAAACATTATCAGGGGATGAGTAAATGAAAAACTCTATGTCCTGTCTGACTGCCAAAGCCATTCCTATCTGAAAACATCCTAGCTCCAATTTGGCAGTTTCTCAAAATTGTAGACTTCTGATGTGCAAGTACACTGTGGTCAGAGTTAAAAAGAAAAAGACATCTTCAAGTGAGGAAATTGGAAAAACATCAGTGATCACATCCAAAATCTCTGCAAGTGAGAGGAACATAAGCAGAACTGCATTGAGGAGAAAGTTCTTCACTGAGAGAGTCATTGGCTACTGGAATGGGCTGCCCAGGGAGGTGGTGGAGTCGCCGTCCCTGGAGCTGTTCAAGGCAGGATTGGACATGGCACTTGGTGCCATGGTCTAGCCTTGAGCTCTGTGGTAACAGGTTGGACTTGATGATCTATGAGGTCTCTTCCAACCTTGATGATACTGTGATAAAAATGAGATTGTGCCTAGCTGTAATGAACATTATAGGTGTGATGTTCTTGGAAGGGACTGACCTCCTGTGAGATTTAATTTAAGTCGTTAATCCTTTGCCATAACTATACTTTAATCCCTCGAGAAAACAGCAGTTTCTAAGTATCTTTATTTGGACACATTAACTTTGGTTTGTCGACACAAAACTGCTACAGGACTACTCAAGAGTAAAAAGATCATTTTGGCTGCATCCTTCACGACGCAGCAAATTGTTCAAAATTAAAACAGTTGGGTTTGCTGCTTGCTAGTTTGTAGCATTTAAATAGCAATGCATAGTTTGAGAGCTCTAGTAGTCTCTGATTTGTAATTTGAGAGCCCTAGTAGTCTCTGATTTTAGCAGCGGTTATACTACCTGCCTCTATAACGGACGGGTGTGGGGGGGAGAGGAAAAAAAAAATTGACAATAACTGTTATCAAGGGTAAAAAAAAAATAAATTTAAACCTCATGCCAGCCTGTCTGATAAACATGTTTCCCTGCCCTCACACCCCAGTGAGCACTGTGACACTATACTTTTATCATCTAGTGTGTGCTCAGAATGAGCTTAGCCCAGCAATTGCCAGGAATAGGCAGGCGATAAACTGCATTGATTTAACACATCTTGTTTTCAATCATGCTCGGATTTTCTGAGCACGCATTTTTCCTGTACTCCAGCTTGTAGCTTTTATCTGACGAGCTGATCCCTTTTCACTGGAAAATGAAAAGGTCGCACAATAAGACACGGTTTACTGGAACTTGAGCACGCACCAGGGAAAGTATTTTAGATAAATACTGTCAGACATAGTGGAGCTGAATTTCAACAACACAATTGCTAAACAACAATACTTATTACTCTCTAGAACAAGCCTACAAGCAACTTATGGCTCACAGCAGGGGAGATCTCAGAGTTAGGCTCAATAGTTAAAAGGAACCTTATTCAAACCCTTTGAAAGATGCGGTATTACTCTTGCCTTACATGCAGCGACTAGCCATACTTCAGGATCAAACTAAACACCTCCTCAGCTGCTTTTCTAAGCAATTTACAAATGACATAAAACCACATCAATGACTTTCCTTTTTCCCTTTGGTTTAATTTAATCAAATGGGCTACTGGGTAGTGGCAAAAAAAAAAAAAAAAATTATCCATAGGTGAATATAATTTAACCAAAACTAATTAATTAACCAAAGTGAGTCGCTGAGGAGGTCAGTAAACAAGCAAGGAGTGATACGACATGAGCTATCTACCAAAGGCCAAGCTACAGTAGGCTCATAGCAATAATTCTAATTTATTTTTCCCCTCCTTCTGAAGTGACTGATCCTGCCCAATATTGTACTGGAAGCAAAACAGCTTTTGTTATTCCTACCAGGAGGGGCAATGAAAACTTTCAAGATATTCTTGATTGCACCGATTATACACACAAAAACATCTAAGTAAAAAGGGAATCTGATTTAATTCTCCTCTCCAGCCTAAATGGATTTAAAAGTCTGCAGTCAAGTAGGATTGATTGGTTCACTGCAGCTGCAGCTCCCTTCTCGGTACTCCTTCCCATTTTATGTGTGTAGGACTATGCACAAGGTCCTCAACTACTGGCACATCTCACACTCACAAGCAGCATGTAAACCTACCAAATGCAGATTTGCATTTGAAAGGCAACAGCCTTTCAAAAACAACTTCCAAAAAATGGGCTTCCCATCTACCTCACCCCTTCGGACTTTGAAATTGACTCATCTTTGTCACTGCTTCCCAGTTTGCTCCCCTCTTTCAGCAGCCTTCCTCAGTAGAGGGACTGTGTTTTTCATGGACACCAAACAGCTTCCAGGTCTCCCTCTTCATTTACAGGTATTTCTGCACTCCTGCCACAAAAACAGCCCAACTGCTTCATGAATAACTTGGACTGAAGTGAAAATTGCAAGTTTAGGTGAGGGATTCCTTCAACACAGGCCGTTTGCTCTGGCAACAGCAGGTTCAGCTTCACGATATTACTCTGAACATGTCATGCCCTGGTAGCTCACTTGTGTAAGCAATCTTATGTGGCAACAATACCTCAAACAGGTGATGTCTGCAGATGAAAGATGTCTTTCTGCAGGTGAAAGCTGTCCTTCCTGCCTTCTCTCTTCTCCCTGATGTATCATCATTCGTTACTTTTGCTTACAAGTATTCTGTCTCTGCAAACCTAAGATGGGCATAAGAAACTCCAGCCCTGACTGAAACTGCACTTTTGAAGAAAGCAGCCATGAAGTCTGCAGGCAGCTGGTCACCTAAGAGACAGTCAGCTGCTGGCTCAGCTTAGCTGTAACAGTGAATGAGACACAGTGATGCCACCCATTCCTTGCGCAAGTTGCAATACAAAGGGACGTCCCGAAACCAAAGTATCATCCCCACAAATATCCTTCCCATTTGTCAGCAATGTCAGTGCAAAACTGGTGTGAAATATTTATGTTTTCTTTGCTTCTCTTGAATATGCTTATTAGTCATTTAGGCCCAGTACAAACTCATCTTAATGTCATTTTCTTCTGAAACTGTGCTGATACTGGGTAAAGACTTTATTGGCTGGAGCTTAGCTTACATTTTGAATATATACATCAGGCAGCTAAACCTCCAATTCCAGTCAGATATATCCATCTTCCTTGAATGTTCTGCTCACACTGTAAGTCTTACAGAAAGAAAATGGTAAATATTAAAGCACATTTTGGATTACAATTTTAATAGGCAAGTCACAAGCAAAGTGGTAGACCAAAGTGATAGAAAAGTAAGAAGTAAAATCCATCTTTGCATGCAATGTCATTTTGCAGTCAGCCCTGTGAGCCTCTCTGCAGCATCGATTTCTCCCTCTCACCTGGCAAGGGTTTTTTTTTTGCTAGATGAGCAAGTCGAAAATCTGTGCTGCATTTGAGGGTTATCTCATGCAACACAGGCAGAATTCTGATATGTCTTCTTCATTAAGTGCTTATAATACCAGGAATGAAAGGAACACATTTCTTCCCAGGGTGCCTGTTAACTGAGAAACTCATCTTAATTGAATGCACAGATCAGTTAACCATCTTCCGATTCACAAACCATTAGTGCTCCATTTGCACAGCAGCTCTTCTGGCAGATCTCCTCCCACCACCACGCTATGGGGGAAACTGAGGTTCAGCAAAAGAGGGGAGGTGCTGGACTCAATGAGCAAGCACCGTCAAGGGCTAATGCCCCTCGCAAAATGCTCTGGAGCAGAACAGGGCTTGGCTAAATCGTCGGTGCTATATCACCTTGCAAGTCAGTTACAGAGAAATCAACAAATGATGCAGCTCTGCCTTCAGATAGGAACAAAGTGGCCTCACAACACACCTACAAAGAGATGACTAATCTGGAGCATCACAGACATAAGAGAAGAGGAAGTAAAAATAATTGCCTGCATCGCTCCCCTCTCATTCCGCCTCTCCCCCACAGTCACAATTTACCATCTAGAACATAGCTGGTAAACCAGTGACAGTGAGTTTGACAATTAAAATATCCCAGGTGTAGCTGTTTGCATGTAAAGTTGGTGCTTCAACGAGGAACTGAGGAACCAGATTGAAACTCACAGCTGTCATGAAACACTTCCCACTCAAAAGTGAAACATTGGAATGAGCAGACCTTCATTTCTTCAGTGGTCACTCTTACTCTGCTAGTTGGTGGCACCCTGTGGCAGTAGCCACTTCCCTGCACTCATCCACATTCATCTTTCAACTAATGCTGTTCTGAGGTAGCTGAAACTTTTCTGCATTCCAACAGGGCTCACTAAAATTAGCCATTTTCCATTTAATAGGATTTTTTTCTTAATTAAGTGTTATTGGATTAATTTGTCCTAAACTAGAAATATTCTCATTTCCACAATTCGAGCCAGAGGAGAGAACAGGCAGATTAAAGACTGCAAGATGTACAGAAAATAGAGTGGAAGAAAGTTACCATGGATAACTAGAAATTATCACACAGGTTTATAATCATGCACCTGTGGTTGTTTATGTCCTAATTTTCTAGGTATCACTGACAGCCTATAGAAAATTCAGGTCCTAACTCTGAAGTTACCAAAATGCATGTTGGGTAGCACAGGACTGCCCATTTTCTCCTGTATAAAATGAATACTTCCCTTCCATCCAATTCAAAATAACCCCCAAACATCACTGTAACAGATGACATTAGTCTGTACAAGTTTGTCACTATGAAAACGCTGCCACCGCAACATAGGTGTATCCTATTCACACGCTTCAAAGGTCAATACCAACACAAACAGTACCACCAGGTGATGAAAATGAGGATGCTGCTAATGTGACATTAAAAACAAAACAAAAGAAAAAAAGAATATTTGAATGTTAAAATCTAATTTAGCAATTTGCAAATTGCCAGTCTAAAAGGAGGAATTGAACACTGCTCTTGCTGGAAGTGGCATAGTTATCAGTATGTGATTTGTAGCTTTCCAGGCAGTAAGCAATATATATAAATATACTTCTGGGTCCATCAGCAGTATGCAAGAATGCACTTAAACTCACTAAGGCCCTGAGTGCACCAAGTATTAAGCACCTGTCTGCCAAAGTTAATTAGTCTGTACAGAGCAATGCACTGCTGCTGCTGCTTTAGCTCCAAAGCAGCTTCATCACAACTGGCCTGGGGCATCTCTGCTTTCTGCATTCTTGTTCTGTGTACATGCAACTTGAGAGAAGCTTTTTTCATCTTCCTCCATGAACTTTGTGCATGTCAAGCTTGTTGTCTTGGTAGCTTACCACTTGCTGTATAGACACCTCAACTTAGCAAGGAGGACACAGGGACAGAGATGGGAAAGAGTGGCCTCTTGCACCATCTCTCAGCATCGCACACCTAAAAGCGAATCTCCTTGGGTTTTGGCCAGTAGTGCAAACCAGGCATAGAATCACAGAATCAACCAGGTTGGAAGAGACCTCCAAGATCATCCAGTCCAACCTATCACCCAGCCCTATTCAGTCATCTAGACCATGGCTCTGTACTGGGAAAAATCTGCACAGATGTCCAGTGTCTTGGGCTTCAGGGAAAATAATTTTGGGTTTGCACTGAAAAGGCCATGCTGATGCTTGACAACCCCTGTACACCACTGGGCTGGCAGCGCCTACATTTGCAGGGCCTAAGGAAAGCCAGAGGCATACAGTGCACACCTTGGATGTCTATGAAGAAAGGAGATTCCCAGCAGTAGAGTTTACTCACTTAGCTGGCATTGATTTTTACATTCTGTGTGGTCTCTTTCCTATCTGAGTGGATGATGAACATTCAGTGGCAAAGCTAATAACTCAAAATAAATCTAAGTTGCAGCTGATTGAGTAAAAAATGGACACTGACAAGGTACAGTGTCACTCTAAACACTAATGTGCTTGTATAATTGATTGTCTCAAAAAATCTGCTATTTTTACATTTTGCTTACCAAAAACTTAGCAACCTTCTCTTAAATTAAGCCACATAAAAGTATTCTGTTTGTCTGTGATTAAAAAATGTGTTCTCTGCATCTCTAAGCAGATAATTTCTCATATGCTGCATATCTGTGTGTGCAAAGGCTCAGAAAGGAGACAATCCTTCCTCTAGCAAGCCTCTAGCAAGTGGTAGGTTACTGCTGGAGTAGGTGCTCATCATACTCAAAGCTGTGTAAAGCTGCACCAGGGGAGCTTTAGATTGGATATTAGGAAAACATTATTCACTGAAGGAGTGGTCAGGCATTGGAACAGGATGCCCAAGGAGGTGTCCGAAAAACACAGACATGCCACTCTGGGACATGGTTTAAATGGCCATGGTGGTGTTAGGTTAGTGGCTGAACTTAATGATCTTAGAGGGCTTTTCCAACTGAAAAGATTCTATGATTCTCTTTCCTTCTGCAATTTTCCCACATCAGCAGCATGACAGAGCCCCCTTCAAAAACTGCTACTTCAGTCATTTATCACAAGCGTAAACTAAAACACAGACTGAAACACATATAAAATGAAACTAAATAGATCGTCTCCTGGGCACTTTTTTTCCCTCCAAGATTCAAATATTCAGAAATTAAATGGCTGGAAATGGAGAAATGGGAGCTCTGTTTTAAGCTTGCTACGCTGTGAAACACCACATTATTCTACAGGCAGCATTCATCTTTCTTCATTTAAATGTATATGATGGACATTGACCCACCAAAGCTTGGTGTAAGCATCAGATGGTAGAATTCTGTTTCAAGTACTCTTGAAAAGGCACTCAGGGTTGATTTTTATCACATTTAACTGTTGAGCACACAAATTGATATTTATTAATGGTTAGGTTCTTCAAACCCACTGGATAGAGTCACAGAATGGTCTAAGTTGGAAGGGACCTCAAGGATCGTTCAGCTCCAATCCCTCACCATAGGCAGGGACACCTCTCATTAAAGTAGGTTGCTCAAGGCCTCATCCAACCTGGCCCTAAACACCTCCAGGGAAGAAGCACCCACAACCTCCCTGGGCAACCCATTCCAGTGTCTCACCACCCTCACTATAAAGAACTTCCTCCTAACATCCAGTCTAAATCTCCCCTCTTCCAGTTTAAACCCATTACCCATCGTCCAATCAGATTATGGCTGTGGGGGCCATTATATTTCATAGAATCATGGAATCAACCAGGTTGGAAGAGACCTCCAAGATCATCCAGTCCAACCTATCACCCAGCCCTATTCAGTCAACTAGAGCATGGCACTAAGTGCCTCATCCAGTCTTTTCTTGAACACCTCAGCAATGAAAATGTATTTCCAATAGCAAGTGAAGTAACCATCTTTATCAGGTACCTATGCAGTGGGGGTTTTAATACAGGAGTGGGTTTAGTAGAAGAGCTCTTTCCACGTTATCTGCAATGGCACATTCCCTGTAACATAGAGTAGTCCTGCATTATACCTCCATTTCAGAGCTAAGGAAGAAACGTCAATGAAGCCATAAAATTTAGGTACCCATGCCTATTTAAAAATTCCAGTGGATACCTAAATGAACTTTCAGGACCTGGTTGATTCTATGACTTTAAATACAATTAAAATGCTGACTCTAAGTAACAGAAGACACAACAAAAATCACACAAGAAGTCTGAAACCAAAAAACTCAGTTTTATGCAGCTGGATGACAAGTGGGTCTGCACCTTGTAATGTCTAATGGCATCAGGTGATATCAAGATCCTGCTATCGATCTAGTTTTAGCTGCCCCAATGTGAGCAACAACAAGGGAGAAGATTCAAAGTTCTTTGTTCTGTGATGGGTAAGCGTAAAACTGTGCCTTCCTTGGCACAGCTTTCAGTAGTAAACTGCATAGGAAAGGAGCTGTGAGTCAAAGATCCCATTCCAAAGGATACAAATAGCTTTCTAATGGGTATCTTCCCAACATGGTACTATTGCCTTCAAGTAGAATTTGTTCTATTTGAAGTTTTTTTTTTAATGTATTTGTACTCTTAATTTATTCCCAGCCATCATGGAATCTTTTGGAGACAAGTAACACCCAAGGCAAAAAAAAAAAAAAAAGACATTCAGTGATTTGCAGTAATTTCCTATTAAAATAACAGGATCTACAATGAAAAGATCAGCACTTTTCAACCTGTTGTGTACAAACCTCTAGGATCCCACAAATCCTGCAATCATTTCTTACTGGCCCATGACAAGTAACTAAGAGAAATGCAAGTCCATTGTCAGCAGGCTTAAAGTCAGTGCATGATTCATTGTTTGAGGGTCTGCATTTGTACTGGAAAATATTTAGGTGTCCATAACAGTGAAAAATATTGAAAAAGCACTGCAGTAGACAGTTTGTTGGCACAAGCTCTCCTCCCACTGGAAGATTTGCTACATACATTGAGGCACCAGCTTGGAAAACTGTGGATATTTTCTGCTGAATGGGGCCCTTGGAGAGGAAATATTTGATTTACTGCAGAGTTCTCATTTCCCTGAATTGCAAATAAAGTGTAATTTGATTAAATGTAAATGAATCCTACAATACTTTTGGTGGCTTGTCTGAAACAATTGATTGTAATGGGCATCCATCATTTGGCTTGATTTTAATTCAGAGACAAAAAAGGCAAAATGAGAAAACTAAAGCAAGGGCCACTAACATTCTAGAGCTGGAGCAGCTGAGATTTCTGGCGCTGGACTGTCATTTCCATTGTTCTTGGGGAGCACGCAATGCATTAGAGGGAAAAAACAACAGCAAGAGAAAAAGAATAATGTGAAACACAAAAATAGAAACACATCTGGAGGAAAATTAAGATTTTTTTTTTTGAGGGGGAAACAAATACTATTAAATCAGCTTAAAGAGCACAATTTGTTAAACACATTTTAACACTGATATTCTGAAACGAGTAAGTAAGCAAGATAAATACAGTTCTGTGCTTCTCAGTTAGAAGGAAAGCTTTGTTTCTATGGATCATCCAATTCCTTTTTCACCAAGATAATTTCCAAGTGCACAACATTGGTTTTGTGGTTCGAAGGAATAAAAGAGAAGCAAAACTGTTGATAGTGACACAAGCTTGATAAACTTTTGGTGTCATTTTCTTTAAATGTGGAACTACTCCAACCACAGAGATAATTATAGATGACCAGACTGTAACTGCTTTATTGCTTCTTTTTCCTCATAAATTCTCATTTTGGAAAGTTAAGTGAAAAATGTGGGTTTGATTTCCTACAAATTGCACACAATTTGGTTTTAACAAGGTGGTACATTCTTCCGAGTGAATTATGGAGAGGAGTTTGCTTCTTTGTCTTTCAACATCATCAGAATAACAAAGTACAAAATGAAAAAAAAAAAAAAAAAAAAAAAAAAAAAAAAAAGATGACTGCAGAAAAAAAAAATGGCAACTGCACAATGTACTACGAAAAGCACCAAGTAATTCTTGATCTAAATAAGCTCTGAGAAATTTAGCAAGGCAATAGAATTGCTCTAGCATTGCCCCCCCTCTGTTTTATCAGAGTAGACCTTAAAAGAAATCAAGCTGCATACACGTCACAGGAAATCTCCTAATACAAAAATGCTGTGTTCACAACCATAGAATCATAGAATCAACTGGGTTGGAAGAGACCTCCAAGATCATCCAGTCCAACCTAGCACCCAGCCCTGTCCAATCAACTAGACCATGGCACTAAGTGCCTCATCCAGTCTTTTCTTGAACACCTCCAGGGACGGCGACTCCATCCTGCTGTCTCAGAGGGTACCAGCAACTGTCAAGGTGCCATGCAAAGCACCCCTACTCAAACCATATTAAAAAACCTTTGGGTAAATACTTGCATGGAACTAACAAAACAGGAGTAGAAATGAAAGCAAATGGAAGACAAAGCCAAGACTGAAATCATTGTGCAGCTTTACCTGCTGTATCCATACCTACAATTACAATACACAGAGTAGAATTTTACATCATGTTAAAGTCTACTTAGCTTTCCTCAGGAACAATGGTCCAACAGAGGTTTTACAGGAGCCAGAACACATCCAGGCATAGGTAAGACCAGCATAAAACAAACAATAAGTGGGGACTGTGACAGTGTTGACAGCAGAGAAGCAAGTGGGCTTAGCTCAGAATGTACAGGAAGATGATCTAAGACCAACGAAGCCTATGGGTCAGCATGACTATGAAATGGGATGCTGCAGATCAAAATACAAGATGGAATGTCTGCGTGTTCTCAGGCAGCCAAGACTTACTGTAAGGACTGCAGGTATGGACATTCTTAGGATAAACCCAGGAAATTTTGTACAAGTTGACAATTAGGTTTCTAATCTAATAGGGCACATAAGTAACCTAAAGAGTTTCCTCAACAGACACAGCTAAAGCATTTGGTGAATAAGTACAGATGTGAAACACTGGAACAGGTTGCCCAGGGAGGCTGCGAATGCTCCTGCTCTGGAGATGTTCAAAGACAGGTTGGATGAGCCCTTGAGCGCCCTGTTCTAGTGAGAGATGTCCCTGCCTATGTTGGGGGGTTGGAACTGGACGATCTTTGAGGTCCCTTCCAACCTAAACCATTCTATGATTTTATTTCTTAAAACAAAACATACCCACTGAGGTAGAATGGTTGGAGTCAGAAGGGATCTCTGGATATCATCTAGTCCAATGCTGCTGCTAGACCAGGTATGCCCAGATTAGGTTTTCAATGAAAATAAGAATGAAATTTAACTAGCAATGCATGGAAATATGGAGCCTTTATCACTTTAAAAAGAAATGTTTAAAACTGTGCAGAGCTTCTGGATAGAAGCAGCAAATAAATCAAAGAGACACATTTGTAATGGGTCCTATATGTGAAAAAAAAAAATTTCCTTGGAAAAAAATTCTGGCACTTGAAGTAGCATTTTGGAAACAAAAAAATTCCACAAATTCATAAACCTCAAATTACCCAACTGGTGATATCTAGAGGGATAAAGGTTATGAGGGAATTACTGCACAACAGTAAGGAGAACATATCTGTGATGAATTTCAAGCAGCTTTAGACTTTATTACAGTATTCCCTAGGAATTTTATTTTTAGTAAGAACACTTTCACTGGCCAGTAACAGTGTAAATCTCAAACTGCTTTCTAAAAACAAAAAATGTGTGTGTGAACTGACGAAACTTCTTAACTGCTCTATTGACATCCTGTGCCAGTCATTTCCTGTGCTGGCCATACTGCAGATTGTTTGTCTGTAATCACCAAAGGCAGAGAAAAACCACAAACATTGCCAGCGTCTTTAAAAAGATGCTACACCACAAACACCTTGGCCCAGAAGAAAATCATTTTTCCAAGGAATACAAAGGCATGGGCCTACATCTTTCTGGAGGCAAGAGCACGTCTTCACATTGCAATTGTTCATTATCCCCAGCTGTAGATTCAAAGAGCGAAAGAGAAGGGGGTTTCCTTCACCCCACGTGTCCCCGTAGAGTCAGAACGCACACCTCAGTCATTTATCATCATGCCACCTCAACCTGCCAGTTTGACAATGATTTTTCCCTCAGGGTTTCTAAACTTGAAATGTTATTTAGGTTACAAAAACAATTGCACGTTTTCTGCTTCCTGAGCCAGCACAGACCTGCAAGAATGCAAATGAAAGGATTCTTAAACCTCCTAGGGTTGCAGCCACAGCACTTCTCAGCCCTCCTTGTCCAGGAAGAACACAGACTGATGGGGGGAGAACATGGACCTTGGAAAGTTGCATATGGTGGGATGCTATGACCACCCTAACCTGTGCTTGCTTTGGTATTGATGGTTTAAGAGCCTTACTGCAGGACCTTGCAGTTTAGAGAAAGCAATTTTCTTTAGCTTCTGCATCGACCATAGATTATTTTCTTCCTTTCATTTTTTCTCCCTTCCCCCTATTCCTTGATCAGAACTGTCCGTTTCCCTCTCCCCCATCACTGTATGGATTACAGGGAGAAAAAGGGCAAACCTTGCAAGCCCAACAATGCTGAGGATCCAGTGCAAATCCTGCAGATCAATGTTAGCTGAAATTTGCAGGAGGCCTGATCTGTTCTGAACTTGCTCATCTGGTCTGGCTCATATTTCTAGATAATGATCATGGGGATGCAGTAAGTTTGCAGGCATACATAAAGCAGCTTCCTCACAGACCACAAGACAACATTTACCTTCACAAGTGCTGAAAATGTTGCCTTGTTACAGGAGTTCACTGGGATTTTTTTTTTAAACTTCACACAATTTCTTATCTCTTAATTTTTCTTTTTATGCTTTTTATTTCTGCATAGGAAAATCTTATCTGCGCTCATTATAAAAATCTTGCTGCTAAATTATTTATGCCAAACAATCAAGTGCAATACCTTTGCAGATGTCAGCAGATAAACAGAAATGCAATGTTGCATGATGGAGTTTAATGCTGTGGAAATGTCGGGGCGCTTAAAGTTCCACTAACCTTTGCTGTCCTTTTCCCAGTGTTTGCTTATTGCCACAGGAAGGAAACACTACAGTAAGGTTAGACAGTTTTGTATGTGGATGCTGAAAGCAAATATTTAAGGGAAACCTTTCCCAGTTATACCATTTCTGACTATGTGCTAGCACAACAGACAGCACAGAGGTACCATTTGTACCCAATACAGACAACACACGATACAGCAGAGCAAGAGCAAAAACATTTGAGCAAAGCTAAGCTACAGGATTGTCGTAATTGGAGCATGGGAGCACAATGCCTGCGTGTTGTTACAGCAGGATACTGTGGCATTAGGATATTACAGTTTTGAGGTTATTTTGGGGGTTCCTCTCTTCCCCTGCAGGCCAGGCTCTGTGGGAGCAGTGTAACAAGGCAATAGTGCCTGTGAAATAAGGAGCAGGGCAATGCAGTGCTGATCTTCCATTGCAATGTTAGGCGCGACGTTGCACACTAAAGCGCCGGATCAATACTTCCAGCAGCAAGCCGTTCAATACACCTGAATTATTGCTTCATTTTTCTTCTTATTATAGATGAGTTGTGTTATTATTTTCCCCAAATCAATATTTTACAACCTTTTTTATCCGTTTCTCCATAAATTTTGTGATTACTTTAAACTGGGAATTCCGGTACACTAAATAAGATGCAGTATCTGAGAGGGAGTGAATGTACCAACATGATTTTTTTACTCAAGACGCTGCTTAAAGGCAGATCCTAATCAATAGCTAAGGAGGAATGTTTTTTTTTTACATAAGAAAGTTGGAAGCAGCAGCCCTCTCAAAAAAAAAAAAAAAAAAAGGCAAAATTCACATTCCTAGAACATATTAGCTACAAAAGACTATTTTAGAAGCATGGGGGCAGAAAGGTCTGATGGGCACTTTGCGTGGGAAATTTAATTCCAAACAAATATGCTTTTTACTTCCCCTCAGCTAAAGGGCGACCATAATTCACTGAAATTGTTTCTTACGAAGCAGATAATCCTATGCACCTTAGAGTGATTTAATTAGCTTCCGTAGCTGTCTCCTGCTAAGTGTTTAAAGCATCTGCAAATCAAATCATGTTAACTCATCTGCTGCACCACTTTCTTTGTTCTATGCATAGGACCTTCCTAATAGCGTTAATAGAAGCATGAGTTTCCCTGGAGAGGGGAGTAGCAAAGTGAGTTAATTGCATAGTTATTGTAAAATTGTGTACATTATTCCACAGAACACGCTGGGTACGTACTAAGGTGCTAGCCTGAAAGGAATGACAATTTTGGGTGAGTCCCAAGGATTTCAGTGTTCTAATTCCAAAGGATAATGCAGATGCTGAAAGAACTCTGCTGAATTCTTGGGTGCAATCTGCCTGGCCCCACTGCTCATGGCCTGTGGTGGAGGATCCTGGCTATTCCGTGAGCATCACCTATTTTTGTTCTCACAGTTACTACAGAATTACAACGTCAACGAGTAGGAGGTAATCTCCATTCAACATTTTGTAACACTCCAAAAACTTTAAAAGAAATACATATATATATATATGTAAATCCCTGAGATTTTCTACTAAAAAATGCAGAGATTTCTGCTCATTTCCATTTGCTCTATTGAGGCACAGCATTGCAGATGCCTCAAAGAGCAGGTCCAACAACTTCCTTGGACATCAGCACTATAGCAGGGCAAACAGTTGATAACAAAGCATCCTTTCTCAGTAACTGTTTAAGGAGAGATTTTTCTCCAATTAACTTTTAAGCTGGAAGTATTTGTCAAACGTTTGGGGTTTTTTTCTGCCTAATCTGACTCCTATAGGTAGATCATTAGCATGGATTGTTACAAATGTTTTGTTTGAATTCTCTATTTATAGCACATGTTCAGAGAGGGCATCACCTCACATGTATCCTTGCTGGTATCCAATCATGTTTCCTAATAACTAACGGCAGCTTTTACATTCTTTTGTCCAGGCAAAGAGAACTGAGTTTTTCTCAAAAGAGACTGCCTCAGCTAAGGATGGAGAAAAGACTCTTTGCAAAGGCCTGCTGTGACAGGAGGAGGGGCAATGGCTTCAAACTAGAGAAGAGCTGATTTAGATTAAATGTTAGGAGCAAGGTTGCCCAGGGAGCTGGTTGAGGCCCTTTCCCTGGAGATATTCAAAGTAAGGCTCAACCTGATCTAGTTGAGGATATCTCTGCTGACTCCGAGGGAGGATTGGGCTAGATGACCCTTGGAGGTCCCTCTCAGCCCAGCCCGTTCTATGATTCTAATTCACTTGTTCAGACATTCAGAAGAGCAAAACACTACAGGGAAACCAAAGGAAATTCATTGCCAAAAACCAAATGAATATTCATGGTCTGCAGAAATACCTTTATTTCTCAGCTTTAATCAGCATGAACATCTGTGAAAAAAAAGTCTAATGGGGGAAGTTGGAGAGGGAAGAGGGTCATTGCCAACCATTCCCTTAGACCTCAATTTAAAGAAGGTTCATTTCTCTTTTTAACAGAACTCAAAAGCTATGCAAAGATGAACAGTTTGGTTGAAGAAACAATGTGCAGACTGCCCTTCTCTTTTGGAAATTTGAACTAAATTATTCATTCCCAGAAAAAAAGATGCCCAGTACAAATTCTTGTTGCTGTCCCTGACCTGCCAGACCTGTGCACTGCCCACAGAGTTCCTCCATCAATAACAGATTCTGAGCTGCCAGAAACACCCAGGGAGAATACAGTCTGAGACGAATAGGTAAGGCATGTTTCACTCTCCTCCTTTTAAATAACTGAGATGCACATTTCCATGCAAGCTAAAAGGGAAAGGAAAAGTGCTTACAAATTAAAAACCTGAGAGAGAAAATATTACTTTTTTTTCTGTATGTTGGCCACTTGGAGACTTATTTTTAGGAGCAACAATGTAACAACTATTTCTAGTAGCAGTGCAAACATTCACTTGAACTTTGGAGAGAATTCTTTTTAGAGTGGTGAAACTAGTAAGAGATGGACATTTGGAGAAAACACTTCCCTTGCAGAAGCAACCTCTCAAGAGGAATTCATGGTTACTTCTGGCAGTCACATCTTGCCTTTGACTTCTACAAATACAAGCTTGCTGCTAGAACTGTCTGAGCATACAAACCATGTGGTTTTATTTGATGAGTTGTAGTCTTCTAAAGAAAGTATCCCACCAAATGCTAGGAATAGGACATACGTTAGGAGAATAAGAAAAGAAAGACCACCGCCAATGCCACCAAAAAAACACTCAAACTAAACTATAACCAAACAAAAAAAACCTTACCACAAATAAAAGGAGGGTAACAAACAGATGTATTTCAGAAACTATTACTGTCTGGAGCAATAGTTACTTTCCTACACAGCACCTAGCCTGTGGAGTCACTGAGGATGCAATGCTCCTCAACCAGCTTCAGTCACTCAAGTGTATATCTGAACACTTCTTACAGAGGACAGAGAGAAGAGTTTCCTGATAGTGATTCACCCACTTCTATGATGATGTCTGAGACAGCTAAGAGAGTATCATGTTCCAGAGTTACAAAAGGTTGGGTCGCTAGGGCTCATTAGCTTTCTATCCCTTATGAAGACAAGTAAGAGAAGGCCTCATCGCGTTGAAAGGGCATAAAGATGATGCCGTAGTAAAGAGTGACAGCAAGGCTCACAATTATTCATAGGCTTCACAGGTTTTGCTTTGTAATTTTCACATATTTAAAATGTAGATTTTGGTGCCACTTTCTATTTTAACAAACATGTATTTTTGCCAGATCAGTCTTACAGCATCTTCATTTCCATGTGCATGTTTTTGTCCCATGAGGACCTAAAACCCCCATACATTCTTAGTTGATTATGTGGGGTTGTTCTCTTTGTTGCTTTTTTCTTTGGTTTTGGGGTTTTTTTTCTTCCTTGTTGTTGGGGTTTGGCTTTTTTTGGTTGTTTTGTTTTGTTTTTAATTAACCCCTCATTTTCTGGGAATGGTGTTTCCTCTTGTTGACCACCAATGCTGACATCTGGTGCTATGCAAGAGCAGCTCAAGTCCATAAAACTTCATTCAAAGAGGTTAACCACAATTTATGCCAATAGGATGAAGAGGGGAAAAAAAAAAAAATCACATTTGGGAAGGAAGAGAGAGGAGGGAAATTTAAAAAAGACACTGAAAGATTAAATAAGAACAGGTATGGCTACATAAATATTGTAGGGCAAGTTGTGCAGGACTAGGTCTTCAAGGGTAACTGTCCAAATCCAGAGAGGTGGTGGAGTCACCGTCCCTGGAGGTGTTCAAGAAAAGACTGGATGAGGCATTTAGTGCCATGGTCTGGTTGACTGGGTAAGGCTGGGTGCTAGGTTGGACTGGATGATCTTGGAGGTCTCTTCCAACCTGGTTGATTCTATAAATGGATGTTTTACATTTATCTCCCCAAGATACAGACTGTCACATACTATCCAGTACTTGGCATTCCAGGTTTGCTGTGGATATGTATGATGTTCAGGCAGAACAGCTATCCTGCTGCAAAACAACAGTCTAATTTACATCATGCTACCATGCTTATGTTCTAACATCTTTAACAACTTCTGACCTGTCTTGTGGAATGAAAGATCTGCATATGCTTGGCTTGCCAGAGTTGAGTAATGGTGGGTTTATACTTCTGAAACTAATTGCAGAGCTCACAACAGATCAACAGCAAGAACCAAGTGAAAAACACCTTTCACTGAAGGCTATGTAGATACACACACAGACCTCAAACAATTGTGCTTGAGAATTTTTTTTCCATCATTTGCAATGTTTCTGAGCGGGGGAAGAAGTTGGGGAAATAAAAAACAAAACAAACCACAAAACCTAACAAAAAAACATCCAAAATCAACCAACCAAAAAAAAAAAAACCCAAACCCCAAAATAAACCCAAAAGCAAATCACCTCACCTCAGGAGTATTAAAGCCACAGTGTTCTTCTCTATCAGCAACTGATAGAGATCTGCCAGAAGGTCCTGGAAAAATTTTGTTGAGATCATTGAAAATAGTGTGCAGATTGAATCTTCGAGGAATTCTACTTTCTCCAAGATGTCAGTCAGCCACTATCATGAAATAAATGTGGATTGTTGCCAGATGTCTCAGTTAATTTAAAACACCGTAGCTACCATTCCCTTCCTTTCTGAGTTGCTTGTCTCTCTCTCTGTTGGCTCCTGTGGTGCCAGCAACACACCATCTCTCCAGCTACGAAGGCATGTCTGCACTGCAGGCTGCTGGATGTTGCATTCAGAAATACTCAAACTGGCTTTAAATCAAGTAACAATAAACACTGCAACCTGCACCAAGGGGCAACTCTGCAGTGTTTTGGGCAAGCCTGAGAAACTTGCAGGATTGTACCTCGCCATATCATTTCCAGCATCTCTATCCAGACAGCAGAGCAGACCACATCAGTTACTCACTTTATATCTACATAACTAAGCAGAAGAGCCTGTGTAAGTTCTTGCAAGACAGCAGAAAAGTACAAAGAACTTCCACTCCATGCAATAAATTGCTCTTGCATCCACTGAGATGAAAGGCTGCAAGTACAAGATTTCCCTTTTATCTGTATATTAACAAAAGAGCCTGAATCTGTAGACATGAGCTATACTGAGGCAGATCTGCTCTGTAGTCATTGCTGTTAGCAAGCGTTAAGCAGGCTAGATAAGCATTCCTGGCTGCACAGGGATGCTAGCACAAGCACAAAGCCAGCAAGGCTGCCCAAGTCCTGCCTCCAGGGAATCCTGGTTGCACACACATTGCTGGCCTGAGCCAGCCATACGCCATTCACTTGTGTAACAAAATGCCTAAGCAAAATGAACCCTCACTAACAAGGACCTCAAAGGATTAAGCACATCTTAAGGAGGCCGTTTTGCAGGTAGTGCTATGCAAGAGCCCTCAGGAGGCCGTGTGCTAAATCCTTCATCCAACATCCTCGCCAGAGCCAGTGTGCTGTGTGCATGGGCACCACAGTCTAGCCCACAGCCTGCACATTTTTCACCAACACACAGTAAATCCTCTGCACGGTTCCAGGCAGAAATCAAAACCTGCTGCACCCCAAGAGGAGCACAGGAAGGATGAGCTGGGCACATCTATACCTGCGAGGCTGCCAGAATTCCCAGCTACCTGACAAGCATTTCAGCAGCAATGAGTAGTGGAGGAGTCTGCTTTCTGACCAGCAAAAAGATAGTGCCTTGTTCCTCTTCTCAGGGCACAGAATCAAACTGCACGAAGGCAAGCACTGCTGCTCCTATGAACTGTCCACATCTGTGGCATTGGTCTAATCTGAATACCTATACATTAAGAAACAAGACAGTGAAGCATCCTGTAGAAACACAGCACAGTTCAGGCTTTTTAGAAATTCATCTCACCTCTCTGTTTTATTGCCCTTTTTTTTTTTTAAAGAGGGAATAATATCTTATCAACTGACATGAGCTAAAAGGAGAATAAAAAAGATTAACAATTTCAGTCTGGAATAAGAGAGTTTTGAAGCAAAGGCATGAAAATTTAAAGGTTTTGGGGTGGGGATTAAAAAAAAGCATTTACAAGGCTTATTTTGTGAACCCAGAGGGTTAATTTATCATGGAGTAGGACTGGAATTTGAAAAGCAAAAAAATGGTTTATTGACTTTGAAGGTCAGATAACTATGTTATATCATATTCAATAGGTTAAGGTTCCAAGGGTCTACATAGTTGCATGACAATTGCAGGAATCCTTACAAAGTCTAGTTCATACCTTTATCATTAACAGCTTCCTAATCCTTTACCACAAATTTATAGTTCAGAAATGGCAACACATCTTAAAGATTAAAGGTATGTGACAAACAGTTCATGTCCTTTAATAATCAAATCACACAGCTTAGATTGGGGGCTTATCAGGATTTTTCCTACTCCATGGTTTCATAGGTAGAGAATACTTTATATCCCTATTACATGAATGATGAATGGGACCATTGGTTATGGGCTGTTATTTGCTTGGCTGTAGTCAATATGTTTTCTTTGGACAGGGACTTCAGTGATTTATTTCCCTTTTGGCCTTATCACTTATTAACTCAGGGCAGACAGAAACAGCCAAGGTTGTGAATAAGGACTAGTGCCCATTTAGACTTCTAATATCAGAGAAAATATTCTTTTTAATGATCAAGCTACCCTTTGCTGCGTAGACTCTGATTGCACTTCCCTCTAACTAGGAAATAAAGGTCATATTTCTTGGAAAGTGTATACATAAAATATGCAAAATAATATGTTTCCTTCACAGCCAGCTTTATTCTGACAGTTGCTGCAATTGCTTTCATTTTTGCAGCTGTCCTACAGGTACACTGCACACTTCTGGTGACTGTTTCTTGCAGCGCCTTCTGGTGCTGCCAGTGTTTAAGGCATACCAAAGATATGAGCACTCTCTGGTCCCATTAGCATACAAAAGGGAACTTTCAGTCTACCTTCACTGCCTCCTCACTGTCTCATAACACCCTTTTCCTTGCAATTATGATTCCTTGCAGCTCCCTTTCACAAATTTCTGCAAACCAAACCAACAACCCTAATATTCTTAATACTCAACACTGCTAACTGTCCATCCTTCACTCCACTGAGCACATCCTAAGAAGGAAACACTTTTGTAACAATAGTAACCCCAAGCCCACCACCAAATAATAAAGCCTGAAGTCATTCCATCTAGAAAACCTTGTTCCAAAATAATTGCATCTATTTTTTTTTCCCTTTTCCCTAAAATTTTCCAGACAGGCCATGAAGACCAGGTGTTAACACTGACTCAGCAGAGCATCTAAGTTAATTGACTGGAACCTGGAAAGGGTCAAGTTCATGCTTAAACTCAAAGATTTCTTGAGGGCAACTTTCCTTTTCAAGGGCAAGTAACACTCCAGATCACATCACATGGCTGTTTGGAAGGAGTAACTGCAACAATCTTTCTCTTGTTTCTCCATCTGTAATTTTACTGCCAGCATTGCAGACCCAGCAGTGGCGCCATGAAGATCCAGCTCTACAGTGACTATGATAGGCCCCTGTGGTTGCAGAAAGTCACCCGTTGTGCTAGTTTGAAGCTAGTTAGAATGTTTTGGTGAGAAGAATCAGATTACAGGCTGTGAAAGGAAAACAATGGTGATGTCTACTTCGCTCATAGGCTTGCTGAGATGTATAAGAATACAAAGCAAAACAAGGATAATCACTTCACTTGGGAGTCTCACTTGGAACTGGGGAACTGGCTGAGCCGCATCTTACTCTCTAACCTCACCCTCCATTTTTGACTAATTCACTTTGCTTCCTAACCCCACCCCTGGCCAAACCTCCATTCTTCCTTGGGACTGGGGTAAGGTTGAGAGGGGTAGGGGGAAGGTGAAGGGGTGGTTGAAAGCCCCTCCTGGGGACTCAGGTTTCTGGGAGGGGAGTTGTGTTTCTGTATTACCTTTTTACCTTGTATATTTCTGTATATAACTGTATATACTATAAATATCTGCTTGTATATTGTGCTAGCTGTAAATTTAAGCTTCATTCATATTTCCAGAGCCTGCTGTGTCTAGTCTGGGTGATTTCTAAAGTGTGGGGGGACAAGGAACACCCAAACCGTCACACCTGTACAGCTTCTTCAGCCCAACAGACCATTCAAAAGGCAGGTCCATTTCTGAGCTTCACACACTCCTTGTTGTCTCTAGTGTCCCTATGGCAAGGTCTATTTGGGAATGAATACTCAGCACAACGAGATGAAAGGGAAACTGCATTAGGACATTTTTCAAATAGTTCTTATAAGGGGAGTTGTGCTTTTTCCCCAGAGACATTAAATTCACCAGTAAAAGTCTACATTTACAAAGGATTTAATTTCATTCTGCCTTACTGGACAGCGCTATGGTTAGGATCTATCATCTCTCCTCTATGATCTTTCTGAGATCAGGAACAGACTTCATATTGAGTGTCCAAAGCACAGGCTAACCTGCAGCGCCCTCCTGCTTTTAAGGACACTAGCTCTTATTTCAAACTTTAACATTTCTTTGTATTGAAGGATTTTGTCCTGTTCTTCTGTAGCACTCCGACCATTTAACTTCGGGACATCTGATACTTTTTATTCTACTGCTGCTATTAATATTTACTAGTGAAGACAGATAAAAACTGCTGTTAAAAACAAATGACATTCATTTGCTAGCTACCAGCTCTCATAGCTGGTCACTCTTCTGGAGAAGTGATGTGCTCTATATTTCATTTCAGATTAATGACCATCATATCTTTGAGGTTGAAGATTTTACAAACACATCAGGGTAAAACCCAAGCCATGCTGGTTCTTTAATTTTATTTTTATTGTTCTGTTGATGGTGGCCTTCTCTCCTCATTTATACTAATCAGCTATTTAAGTGCTCATGATTTAATAATAAACACACATGAATGAGGCATTGTAAAACTAATGAGGTTGTGTATTACTGATGTTGAGAATAACTGCCACTAGGTTTTTAGCATTTCTCAGAAGCTAACAGATACACCAGCTAACCTTGGACATAGCTGTGTAGGGGTCAAACTCTAGCCCACGGGGACCAAGAAAAGCTCCAGGGGGGCTACAGGAACTTCTTGACAGCCAGTCTGTCTCTTATCACCACTTCCTTTTTCTTCCCTCTATTTTTTTTTTCCTTTTTCTATATTTAAGTCTACAAACTCCAGAACTCTCCGCTCTGAAAAGTGACTGTTTCACTGATTATGGATCTTTTGAACTTTGCACAGTTAATAGTTATTGGTGCCTTCTTGAAAGCAGGAATCGATGAAGTTTACCAGGCTAGAAACTTTAGTGACTGGGGATCACCTTTTAAGTGGTTCCATTTCTGACCAGATCTGTGTACATGACCTAAACCTCTGTTTCTAGGGACATGGACTGAAATTTGAAATGCTGATGGGTAGTTTTCTACTTAAGAAGTGTATTTGACTCAAGAAATGAAAAGCAAATTAATCTCAGAAGAAGGCTACTCCTCTTCTTCTGTAAATTAAACCATTTAAAGATAAAAATCTAAAAATGAAGCTACCTAATCTCAAAGCTACTGAAAATGTTACTCAAATCATCTGTGTCTGCAAGACACTTCCTGTTTGTACACTGACTCAAATGTTTCAGGAGTAAATAAAGGGTGAAATGAGGATGGAGCAGAGATTTTTCCACATGAGGCTATTTCTTCTTCATAGCAACTAGGAGAGCAAAGAGTTCTCTGAGAAGCCCTATGACATTCCAGAGAAAGAGGCAGTTTCCCAGAAATCCTGTGAATACTCTGACCTTCACAGTGCTAGCATTTCTACATCACTCTACCCACAACTGCCCAAAGGCATAACGCAACCACTGGTCAGTCTCAGCAGCTCCACTCTGACCCACTCAGCCCACGTCACACTTATCCTGGAGGGTCAGCACTCAGCATCTGCGTTATTTACGCTGCACTGCAAACCCTGTGTCTACGCTGCCCCTACATCCACCCATCCCTGTTGGTAGCACTTTGAAAGGCACACCTTACCCCACAGCTCGTAACAAACCCTGAATGAGCAGAGGTGGGACTTGCCTGTTTCTCAATGTATCCTGTCGGCAAACAAATGGCTTAGCCCCCAAGGCTCCCTGCAAGATTAATGCAAATGGTCCCTAAATTCCATCCTGTATCCAACTAAACCAATTAAAATTACAACAACAATAAAAAGGAGTAGTATTTGGGGTACTACTCAGCCAAGAATTTGAATTAACCCCATGGTGTATACACAACATTAGTGACAAAGCAATATACTTCTGGCCCCTATGTAGTCATTTACTCTAGTTTGGGAACAAAAGCACAAAACCTGAAACTGAGCAGGTGGTAGAAGACACAGCATAATGCATTTTATGGACCTCCCATATGTCCTTTCCAATATGCAGTGAGATTAATTCTCCTTTCACTTACATTCATGCATTCCCACTCAAATCTTGCTGTTTAGTACCACAGCAAAGTTAATCTTTGAAAAACATACTGTCCAGGGCACTATTTTGGTTTGCTTTGTTTTAATTGAAACAACCCAAAATCTCAAAGGCCTGTCCAGGAGTCAGAGATTTCTGCCAGTTCCCACCCCTAATTCAACTCAACCAGAATATGCCCTGTGTCATCTTGATAAGCTACCTACGGCTTTGTATCCCTAGAGGCTTCTTTCCTTATCTGTTTCTCCAGTCCTATACTAATGGGAGAGACACATAATTGAGTCCTACATTGTGACATGAAACTCAGTTCATCTGTAAGTCTCCTCTGGTATTGAAGAGAACTGCATGAAGGGTGCCACAGGGAAATCCTCACCAGCATCATCTGGGTATTTTCACGTGCAATACAGACTTTAAATATTATTCCAAAGCAATCATACATGCAAGATGTCCTCAAACTTCTGTATTTCTAACAGTTCTCTCAGGAATGCCAAAGCTTAGAGTCTCAGAAATATTTGCTCTAGAAGTGCATGCTAATGGCTTGCTTTGCAGATGGAAAATAGAAAACCTAGGTTTTCTTGTAAGCACAAGGTCGACAATGGGTTTGTTTCTTTCAAAAACACTTGCAAAAGCCAGGATTTATCTCTCTCTCTCTCTTTATATACATATATAACCTTGATTCCTAGATGGCACATGGACTACTTAAAAGATCATGTTACTAACTTATTTGCAGTTAAAGGGGGGAAAAAGGCTAAAATTAATGGGTCACTGGGTATTTTCTTCTGAGAACTTAAGTACTTAACAGTAAGAAAAAAAACAGTTTACAGCCAGGTGGCTTGAGGGGATATTTTGTTGAACACTGATTAAAAATAATTTCTTCTAAATGAGACCTGACCACAAAATGGGACCATTAACGAGCAGGGACATTCTCACCAGAAAGGAAACTACGCTTGATCAACTCCTGCACCGCCCACAAACCCCAGGTCTTTCTCCCTCTCTCTCTCTCACACACAAACACACACTCTTTTTCTATTTTTTGTTTTCCCTTTTTCTCCTTTCCCCTTTTCTTGTTCTTAATAGCAGGGTAAATAAGCAGCAAGTGATGCTGAAACGTTTTCGGCCAAAAACAGAGGCCAAACTCCTCTGAGAAAACATTTGGCCTCTGTGGTTTTGTAATATGTTCCAGAACACTGAGTTCACTGAAGAACATTGTGAAAAACTCCCATCGGCTGGAGTGATGCTGGGGAATGTTACTGTATCCCAGCTTCCAATTGGTCCATTTCCTGCAGGCCTTGTTAAAAAAAAAAAGGGAAAGAAAAAACCTAGTGCTATGTGGGAGTTAAAACAAGTTCTCATGGGAAAAATGAATGGCAAGAAATTCTAGCTTTAAAGAAACAGCTAATCTGCTAGTTTGATTGTTCTTCAAAACTTACAATGAACCAATAATCCTAATTAAAACCACTTGGCCTAGTTCTCCAAAGCATCATAGCTTTTTCTATGCTTCGTTTGTACACACCATAGACTATTAGTTTTTTTCTAGTGCTCACTAACAAAGTGCTGACTTTGTTGGGATGGCTGAGCTAATTTCGTGAACTCAGTGTGAAACCTTAGCTAAACAAAATTGTGGTAATTTTCCTTAATTTGTAGAAGTGATTGGAGTGCAAACAAAATTTTCCTCTTGGGTCAATCCTATAATTTTCAATTAACTAAAACTAATCGGCAGGCGTGTACTGAACCTGCATTTTGTTTAAAGGGCTGGAAGGCACTTCTGAAGGTCAGGACACATTAATTGTTTTGATTTTAGTTTCATTTAGACCTTTTTAAAAAGCCACATTTAAGTTCAGGCTGCTTCTAAAAGGAAAATGCAAATTGCATGAGGTACAATTTCAGTCACAATAGCTTCTCCGTATCTACCGTAACTCCCCGAGAGCTGCACAGCAAGGGAACTGCCCACGGACTGGATCAGCTTCCGTTTTATCATTGCTGTTTAGGATTTCATAACTTCTACTTACTGAACGAAAAATAAGGTGTTTTAAACACTTAACCTGCCAAATGCATATAAGGAAACATTCTCCCTACAGACACCTTATTTCCACGTTCAGCCCTCTGCTTCTGGGCAGACAGGCTAAGCTGTCGCCCTCCTTTTTACTGGGAAAGCTAATTAAAGATGATCTGAAAAGCAAAACCAAAATGGGGAGAAGCCACTTTTAAATTGCAAAATGCACTGCACAAAAATCTCTTCACAATGTCAAGGGGGAACAGGTTTCCTCCCTTTCTTCATCTTCTACAGGTGTACCTGCCATTTTACCAATCCAAGGTGCAGCCACCCTGGCAGCTTGACATCAAGCAGGACAGCACAACTTACTGTGGGTCAGAAAGTGAGAAGGAGAAGGATTCATGGGCAGGCTATCCAGATCACTGGCTGACACTTTTGTGTGGTATATGCAGGCAATCTGCAGCAGCTGGCAATGTGACTCTTCGCTTTTTCTTTTGTTCCAGCACATTCAAACCTTAAAGAACTTTCTGTAGTGTGTTATTGTCCAGTATTTGATTTTTCTACACACTGTTGAAATAGTAATGCTGCACAAGTGCCTGCTGCTCAGCCAGCAAGGAGATGCATGAACAATTTCAGAGCCAGTTTAAAGAAATCCAGTGCATAATCCTAACTGGGGAAGAGGGCATGTGAAAAAGACGACAAAGCTTTTTAAGCCACCTTTGTTCAACTTGGTCAGAGTTAAGAAAAAGCAAATAAGACTGGAGCACAGAAGTCACAGTATCACAGAATTCATCTGGCTGCAAGAGACCTTAAAGATCATCCAGTCCAATCCTTGAACCAGCACTGGAAGGTCAACACTAAACCATGTCCCTAAGCACCAAGTCCACATGCTGCTTAAACACCTCCAGAGATGGTGACACCACCACTGCCCTGGCCAGACCATTCCAGTGTTTGATTACTCTTTTTGCAAAGAAGCATTTCCTAGCATCCAGCCTGAACCTCCCCTGGCACAGCTTGAAAACATTTCCACCAGTCTTGCTGCTTGACACCAGGGAGAACAGGCTGGCCCCCTCCTCACTACAGCCTCCCTTCAGGTAGTTGTAGAGAGAGATGAGGTCTCCCCTCAGCCTCCTCTTCTCCAGACTGGGTCTCTCCTCTGCCTCAAGTCTCTGTGTGTTCACAGTTGAAGCAATATATGTGCCCAGTGTAATTCCAAATGCCTCACAGCCACCTTTATGATATAGTTATTAAATTTTCAGAGACAATCAAGAACGGGGAAGGGAATTGCCCTGGATCGTGATGAACCACAGCTCAGGCAAATAGTTACAGAGGTAGTCCTGTCTGTATATGTCAGACAACAAGCACATAAAAGGACAAGAGCATCAAAAACTGGACCAAATCATTAACTCTTGCAGTGTGCATACCTTCCAAGGAATCAATGGCACAGATTCTTTTTACAAACTTAGGATGCTCATTGATTTGTCTCTTAGGCTGTTCTTGTTGCTACTGAGAGCAGTTTAACATTGACAGCACCTGCAATTTCCTACCATGATTTACTTCTGTTACTACTTATTCAGGCCAAACCTCTCAACTCAGTGGTCTCAGTATGGGATGCCACCCCACAATATGCTGCAGGTCATCGTGGCTGCAGCACTAGCTGGATGAAAGCTCTTTAACCTCCCTGAAAGTCAGAGGCATGTATGCTGAGATGGGCAGGCAAACAGACTGCTGCTTTGGCCAATTCTAACACTTGCCAGACAACATGAAATGGAGATATTTAGCACGACACTTTGTAGAAGGCATGTTTGGGGTTGCAGTAGCCTGTCTGTCTCTCTATGCTTGCACTCATCCTCTGTTTAACTACCGGAGTATCTGTTTCTCTCCTTCCTTCCCCCTCCTGGGTAAAGAGATATTCCATTGTAAAGATAAACAAGCAAACCAAAATCCCAAACTGGCTTGTTTTCGGATTCATCCTTACAGTCATCCACTTCCGAAAGCCAACCTTAAACCGGTACCTCAATGACATGCTCTGCCAACATAATAGAGTACAGCACAGCTTTTAACGACAAAAGCAGAAGCCCTAGCAAGTGTGATATATTGTCTGCCCTATTTCTCCATGTTATATCTAGTACAAAAGCATCCTTACCTGTGTAAATGAATCTTCCAGGCGTTCCCTTGCAAAACTGCTTAGACTTGTAGGACAATGTGACTTCTACAACCCCTGGGATGTGTCGGGGAGGTGTCTGTACACGGATGGCATGAGGAGTAATCAGCTAGAGGAAAACATTAAGGGAGAAGAAAAGGGAAAAAAACACTGTTAGATGCTGAACACTCCCTTAATAACACTTTCCTTCTCAGATGACAGTAAACAAGCTTTGAAACATGTAATTAACCTGTCAATGTTTGAATACAATCTTGACGTAACCCACACAAAAGCCAGCGACTACAATATTTACAAGCATTCTCCTTCACAGCCATCACAACATTATTTCTGTTTTCATACATGGCAGGCACTTGCTTCCTAGTACAAGCATTAGCCCTGGTTTAATGCAATAACCAGAGCTTACAAGCAGCAAGGTGCCAGTGTTTGCTCAGGTGAACACTAGGGTCATGACAGCGTCCAACAAATCTGATTGATAAATGATAGGCAGTTGTACGTGTGAACATGACACAGCACAAACCCAGGCTGTGATGCACTGCACAGCCTAAGCTCAGGCAGAGTTTTCCACGTGCTGACATCTGTAGAGTGCAAATACAACATGTGCTGCTGTTTGAATCTTCTCATCGTTTTGTGGAGGTACCACTGACTTCTGCAGAAATTCAAAGTTTGGCTTCTGAAGGACGCTGGATCTTTTCTTGCAAATGATCAGAGCACTCAAACGAGAAAGACCAAACATAATCATCTAACCACCACTTCCAGTCTGTCTTCACTGCAGTGGCTGACAGACATCTGAGAGGGCTCCTACAGATGTGGATTTACACAGTAACGCATAGACAAACAGAACTTGCCTGTTAATGGGGCTGAGGAGCCCAGCCTCTTAACACAAAAGGTTGGAGTGGGTCAGTGATGCACTTTCTAGGCTTGAGATCATTTTTGCTGTTTCAGGATGCTGGACTGAACTTAGAATACAGTCCTTGAAACTAATATCAGAGCCATTTAGGAATCCATTAATTAATGGCACGTAAACTCAAATCTCTGCTGCACTCAAATACTAAAGCACTGTCTTCCCCATCACTGAAATGTCATCTTCTCATTCCTTATGCTCCTCCAGACAAGCACAGTACAAAAAGCTACACAGAAAAGGTGAGGTGACTGCATCCAGCAACCAAGAAACAGCTTTGGCACATGGATAATTCTTCTCTGACAGACTGTAGTACATTATCACACCCTCTGGAGAAGCAAATGACCAAAATCATAACCTATCTTGACAGTGAGCAAAGCCATGGACACCCTATACACACAGTCAACTGCTCTGTGCAGTTGGTCAAATTTTGTCCTGGGTTCAGGAATATATTTCAATAGATTTTTTTTTTACTAGAAACTTTAACTTATTCTCACTTTTACTAGGCACCAAGCATTTAAAATTGCAGTAAGGTTCTACAAAAACCTCAGACTTTTTAAACAACTCTTTGTTTAGAGGACAAGACTAAAAAAGCACAGGAGAGTAATGTCTGCCCGAGAGCCATCTGCATTACTAAGGCAAATGGCATACACAGTAGGAAGCTCTCCATATTTAAAAGAAGAAAATTAGTATTAAATCCAGTTGAAGATTAAAACCAAAACTGCCAGCATCAAATGATCCAGAAGATGTTCAGATCCACGGAAGCTGTAAGTCAGATGTCATTTTAGAAATGATCATGTAGAAATTGATGCTGCCCTCTTTGTGAGCTCCAAAGAGCATGTTTTGGGGTCTGCTTTTAAACCATGTGATTTAGAAGCTTATTTAGTTTTAAAATAAATCTGCCGTTTTTTCCTAATGACTCCTCCTATCAACTGGGTAAAAAATAACAACAGAAAAATAACCCCCCAAACCTCCAAGGATTGCTTTTACTTAAATGGATTTGCTCTCCAGCTGGGCTGACCAAAGCTTAGAAGTCTAAACCAGCTCTCTACACTCCCTCAGTAGTCAGCAGGGGCAGAAAGCACTGTCAAAAAGCAATTTATTTCCAGTGGTTTGGACACCTCTCATGTTAGTATGTCCTGCTTTCTGGAAGGACCTACCTTTATCCAATGAACCAAGGTGTCAAACTTAAACTAAACGCTTAACTGTAGGCAGCCAAATATAGTTGAGATAAATCCCATCCCCAAGTGGTTCTAGTTAACTGAGTGGACTGGAGAGATGAGAAAAAAACCTCATGACATTTTGAGGGGGAAAATATTTGCAAAGAACAGCAAGGATTTTAATAGCAAAAGGTTAACACGTTCATCTTACTACATCAGCATATTCCTTGCACCCCTCACCCAATTCTGGCATGAGCTATATAAGCAGCTTCTGGTTGCATCTTCGAATTTCCCAGCATTTACTGGTCTGTCACCACTTTAATGTTCCTTAAATATAATTTGTGGCATTTTCCAATACTCATCTTCCCTGGTTCCCAAGAAATGTCTGACCTATTTATGGTCCATTGTTAAAGAGAGCTGGAGAGAGTTAAGCAAGTTTCCTGGTTTTTTCTCCACAAACAGTTTGGTTTTCCTTTGTGCTCTGAAGTAAATAAGTTTAACTGTGTTTAAAACCACAAATATACAATAACGTCGCCCACACATTCCCCAAGGGTGAACATTATGTCTGAAGTCCTATGGTTTAGGATACTCAGGATATTTTTTACTCCTCTCTTCTCTAGAACTAAAGGCTTGGGAGTTACACCAGGAGATTGCATATACCTTTTCCTCCTTAGCATTTGCCACTGACCACTGTCAAGCATATAGTGCTGAGCCAGAAAGAGCTTTGTTCTGGGTCAGGTCTCAGTTCTCATGCACAGGAGTTGCAAAGGAATTGGCCAATTTAGTCACTTACAGTAGTCCCCTATATTGCTGTCATATCAAAAAAGTTTCTTTAAGGGACAAACAATGTCACTGCACTTCAAAACTTGCCCTCTGAGCCTCACCTTTGATGCTGAACTCCAGTTCCCTAGTGCTGCCAGGAATTGTGTTATGGACCTGGACCAGCTCTCCAAAGTTTCCTAACTCTCTTTTACAGTGTGAGTGACCCAGTAGGTGCTACACAGGTCGGGGTACTCCAGACCCACCCACAGCAAGAGCAGTAACTTCAGGATTATGGTACGTGTCCCTGTCTACCCTATCGATCTCTGGCATGACCCTGGGGACCTGCTTCACCTTTTCTGAGCATGCTTTCTCTGCTCATACAGTCACAGGCTGTGCTTTTGTCAAGGCAAAGTCTGTTACAGATTTGCATGTAAAATACCTGAAAAAGTATTACCACTAAGGGATATTAAAAGTAAAGAAACTGCTTAAGGAAGCCTCTAAGCTCCAGACTGTTGAAGGCTGGTAGAGTGTTCTGGGAAAGCATCACTACATGCTCACTCCATTGTTTTTATAGGCATCTGTCATTGCCCAGTGCCACAGACAGGATACTGAGCTAGATGAACCTTCATGTCTGACCCCACACAGCCATTTCTGTGTTCCAACCTCAGGTGGGAATTCTTGGTGCGCTAACAGACATCACAACAGTGACGTAGCAATGACATGCCAAGAACTAAGAACTTGTAAACATGAGCTATGTACATTTCTGAGCACTGTTTTAAAATGTAAATCTTGAGCAAGGCATTAAGCTGGGAGTTAGAGATGAACTCACCAGCCAAAATCCCAGATCCAGCTTCCTCTTCCATTCCTACATTTGGCTAACTAAGATCTGGAGCTGGACATAATCCTAGTAACTGGATCCTTTCTCTTATCTGCAGGCCAGTTCATCTGATAGTTGGTAACTGCACTAATTGATCTAAACTCTTGCACATCAGTAGGGGCATGCTGTGGGTTGTCTTAAAACTTGAGTTAGAGACCCTCGGAATGGAGGGAGGTGCATGCCCTTCAACATCCAAAACACATTTGGTTTGAGTGGGTACAACGAGCCTCTTTCTGTGGTTTGCTAATGTATTCTAGACATTCTTGTGTGATACAGCATCATTTCACACTCTTCAGAGTGCCAGGTTACTTTCTTTTTTTAAAAGTGACATTTTATAAGGAGATGTCATTAATCTGAGTCACTAGTTTATTTTTGCATGCCTGAGCTCTGGTTTGTGGTTAGGGAAATGGTGACAATCAGTCATAAATTTAACTTGGACTCTGTGTGAAGAGGACCATTAGGACAGAAATGAAGAAAAATCCCACCAACTGAAGGTAACGACAGTTTCCAGTGAAAACAGGGTCCTTAAGATACCTCTATTTTTTTAAATGCCCATGACTTTTCATGCCTCAATTCTGGGCATGCAGATGCTGCTTAATAAACCTTAGTTTTCAACAAGAGGGCGCCTACTCATTTTTAAAACATGAGTCAGACCTCCAAAATAAGCACTCAGAAACAGAGACTTCCAAAACCAATAATAAACATATAAAGCAAAATAAATTAAAAAAAAAAACCAAACTGTGCCAGAGAATTTGATTGAGCAGCATTTAAAAAGAAGCCCAAAGCACCAACCGCCCCCCCCCAAAAAAAAAAAATCATCCTCTGTTTTTGTGCTGTACAAAGGTAACAGAACTGACATTTCACTGCTTCATCTTTTCTTAATAGAAAAGAGAAAAGAAGTTGTGTCCAGCTGACTCTGTACAGCTGGAGGAATGTTCTTGGCAGGAGAACGTTTGAAGAAATAGTTCGTTTTGAGCAAATATTGTGGCATATTTATAAGAAACTAATTTTGTCTTCGTGATCATGCATTTGCCCTGAAAGTTGACTCTCAGAGTTTCAGCCCTCACCACCCCCCCCACTCAAGTAAGAGACAGAAACAACAGAGGAGGATTTTTTTTTTTTTTTAAATCAGTAGCACAGCTTTGGAATATTTGCAACAATGCACAGCCCCAGAATGCTGGGTAAAAAAACCTGCAAATAACAACTGGACAAACAGACAGGCAGAGTCTATCTGGCAAACAGGCTAGAGCTAGGAGTTGTCTGCCCAGATCCAGCATGTGCACACAATATACCAGTGCTGTGTGTTTGTCAGCTATGTGAGTCCTTTGGAATAAGAAGGTAGTAGATGGCCCAGTTTGCTGTATTCTAAAAATATCAAGGGCTTTTAAAGTCATTTTTATAAAGTAATATGGAAGCTAAGGATTAATTGAACCTACTGGCTTAGGGTATCTGCATTTCTGCACAAAATTAATGTGACAAATTAAGTTTTTATTTAGTTCTCCCTGGCTGAGAAAGGTTGTAATTATGTTAGAGTGTTTACAGCTAAAATATATGTTTAAATAATAAATATGTGTTTCAGAAACCATTTCAAACCTCCGTTTTTAACACAGTCAACTCCATTTCAAGCATATGAATATTTCAATTACAAAACTTGAATACATGTAAAATAAATTAAAAATATATTATTTACATTTCAAATTATTTATAACATGTGCTGCTTGACAGCAACAAATTCACCCTTAGAATGAACAATTCTTTTTTTCTTTTTGGCTTTTTTGCTTCTAAATGGTGGTAGGATTTCTATTTTAAATAGCAATGCTTCTCAGGTGCTTAGATTTTGCTGTAATAAAATCAGAGCAATACAGGACCTTTACAATAATTATCTTCACAGCACCTCTCCCAAGTAGATGGCTAATCTTATTACTATGTTAGAGAAAGGGAATTGAACTTTAAGCAGATTAAGTGATTTGCCCAAGGTCCCAAGCAAAATGATGCTTAATTTAAATACTAGACTTCAGCCCCCAAACCACCTGCAATTACAACAAAGTGAAGCTAGGAACATCCATGTGAAAATGCTCTGCAAAACTCACTATTTTTCTTCAGTTTCCCCTATCTAGTACTGCTTTGGATTTTCTGTAGCTCAGTTATAAATGTAGTTTGAGCCTAGCTAGCATGTTTTGAGGAGAAAGTAACTTTTTGCCTTTCTTCTTTTGTATACATTTC
>WAAF01004291.1:0-15393 GCA_013400475.1 Tricholaema leucomelas | reverse complement strand
CTTTCTTGCATGGTACCTGGTAAGAAGGGATTGTTTTTTATCCCTGTGCAAAGTGATGGAGAATAATTTTCCTTGTCTCCACATAAGTTTCATTTCTCACAGCAGTGATGGCCAGCATTAGTTGGATGGTGGTCTCAGACTTGCTGTGGGAGGAATGTGTCTTCTACCTCTTTACCCAATTTCCTAGCCATATACTGAGACTTTTAGATCTTTTGTAGCCTTTGGAGGAGGATTATATCAGCCCTCCTCTTTTTCTTGCAGGATTCTCCTGGTTTTTCCCTGTTTGCCCTTAATAATCATAGGATAGTTTGGATTGGGAGAAACCTCAAAGATCATCTAGTTCCAACCCCTCTGCTGTGGGCAGCAACATTTTCCACCAACCATGGACCAGGTTGTACAAACATGCCACAGAACAGTTCCAGGGAGAGGGCACCCAAAACTTCTTTGGGCAATCTGTTCCAGTGCCACACCACCCTCAGAATGAAGAATTTCTTCCATACATCTAATCTAAATCTTCTACCTTCAGTAGCATTACTGCTTGTCTTATCAATGTGCTCTGAGAGTCCCTCTTCATATTTTTGGTAGGGCTCCCTTAAGTCCTGAATGGCCACCTGAAGGTTTCCCTGAAGCCTTCTGTTCTCCAGGATGAACAACCACAACTTTCTCAGCCTGGCCTCACAGCAGAGGGCTTCTAGCTCTCCTGTCATTGCTGTGGTCTCCTTTAGCCCAGCTATGACAGGTCTGAGTCTCTCATGTGCATAGGACTGTAGAGCCACCTCCAGCACTGCAGATGGGTTCTCAGCAGCACACAGCAGATGGGGAGAACCCCCTCTCTGCCCCTGCTGCCCACTTTGCTGGTGATGCAGCCTGGGACACAGTTGGCTCAGGGTTATGAGCACACAGTGACAGCTCATGTCCAGCTTTTCACGTTCCAGCACTCCTTAGTCCTCCCCCTGAGGGCTGCTATGCAGCTCTTCATCCCCCAGTCTGTAATGACCCTGGAGATTGCCCCAACCCAGGCATAGAACCTTGCATTTGGCCTTTTTGAACCTCATGAGGTTCCCAGAGGCCCACCTCTGCAGCCTGTCCAGGTCCCCCTGAATGGCATCCTGTCCCTCCAGTGATTCAGCCACAGCACTCAACTTGGTCACAGGATCACAGCATATTAGGAGTTGGGAGGGACCCAAAGAGATCATTGAGTCCAAGCCCCCCAACTTGGTGTCATCTGTAAGCTTGCTGAAGTTGCGCTCGATGACGCTGTCCATCTACAAAGATGTGATGCAGCACTTAGCCCACACAATTCCATATTTCTTGCTTTTCTATGTCTTTATAATTTATCACAGTCTTGCTCTAACATCTGAGGAGGTTGAGGTAGCCTGGAGCAGGATAATGAGGTATGTCTCTGGTTTTACCCAAACCTTCTCTGCTACTGATCCTCTGATGAATGCCTTTTTGCTTCTGAACCTGCATATGTCTGCGAGGAGAATGATAAAATATTTGTCAGAATTATTCCTCTTATAAATACTTGAGAAGCAAAGTTCTGTGTGGGGAATATGTTGTTAAGAGCTGTTACTCTTGTGTAGCTGAAAAGCCCCTGACTGTACCTGTGTCTGCACTCCCTGAGCTGTTAGTTTGTGCCCTTTCAGTGTGATGATCCTTGGGAGCCTACAACTTTCGGGGTAGATCTTTGCTTCTGTATCTTCTAAATTTATTTGGTGTTGTACAAAACCTGCATTTAAAATAGGTGCAGTTGCCACTTGTTAGCAGTTTGGAAATGCCTCTGTTAGTGCTTTGTATGTGTTTTTTTGAGAGCTGGACAAAGAGAAGATTAGTCAAATATTCAGTGGCTTTGATATTCCCTGTGTCTTCAAAAACCCCTCCACAGCAGAATCTAGGGCTAGTTCTGGTCCCACTAAATTTGCTAGTGGATCTGTAGCTGTTTGCACAAAAGTGCTGATCCTTTTGAGAATTTTGTCCCCTGTTATGTTGACTGTTCCCACTGCTCTCTGTCTGTAGATGTCAAGATGCCTTGTTCAAGGCAGGATTGAACGTGGCACTTGGTGCCATGGTCTAGCCTTGAGCTCTGTGGTAACAGGTTGAACTTGATGATCTGTGAGGTCTCTTCCAACCTTGGTGATACTGTGAGACTGTGATGTCTGCTGTTTGACCTGGACAGACTGGAGAGTTGAGTGGAGAAAGAACCTCATGACTGACAGGACTAGGGGAAATGGAGCAAAGCTGGAGGTGGGTTAGGTTCAGACTGAATGTGAGGAGGAAGTTGTTCAGCATGAGAGTGGTGAATGCCTGGAATGGGTTCCCCAGGGAGGTGGTTGAGGCCCCATCCCTGAAAGTGTTTAAGGCCAGGCTGGATGAGGCTGTGGACAGCCTGCTCTAGCGTTGGGTGTCCCTGGGCATGGCAGAGGGGTTGGAACTAGGTGATCTTTGTGGTCCCTTCCAACCCTGACTGATTCTGTGATTCTGTGATTCTATGACTTTCAGCAAAGGCAAGTGTAGGGTCCTGCACCCAGGGAGGAATAACCCCCTAAACCATTGTAGATGAGGAGTTGACCCCTGAAAGCAGCTTTGTAGAGAAAGACCTGGCAGTTTTAGTGGACAGGAGGTTCTCCATGAGCCAGCAATGTGCTTCCATGGCCAAGAAGGCCAGTGGTGTCCTGGGGTGCATTATGATGAGTGTGTCTGACTGCTGGAGGGAGGTTCTCCTTCCCCTCTACTCTACCCTAATGAGGCCACAGCTGAAGTCCTACATCTAGTTCTGAGCTCTGCAGTTCTAGGGAGACAAACTACTGAAGAGAGTCCAAGAGAGGCTGTGAAGATGCTGAGGGATGTGGATCATCTGTCTTAAGATGAACATGCTGTGGTTCACATGCAGTCTTGGTGTTTGAAGTCTTATAGATGACTAAGGATGTAAAAGGTGTTTGGCTTCAGAAAGGCTTTTTAACCCAGTGCCAATTAAAACTTTTCACATAATGTTTTCAGAAACCCTTTACTTTTAATTCTTTATGAGAATGAACACATGAGATGTTCATTCCCACTGCAAGATCTTCACTGTATGTTATAGTTCTTCAGATGATGATACAAAGAAGGATTTTCTGTCTATATGTAAAAATGTGTAAATCCATAGATATCTACACACAAAGTGTGAAGTAGTATGCTGAAGGTGTGTGTGTGTGTGAAACCTATTTGCCTAAATCATCCTTATTTGCTTTCCAGTGTAGCTTTTGATCTAAGTAAAAAGTCCAATTCTCTGCCTCCATTTCCTGTGTCGCTGTGCCACAACTTAGACTATTTGCTCTACTTTAGTTTGAGCATAGTGAATCTTAAATACTTCCAAGTTACCCTGAAATGTGCTTGTTTGCCAGAAGAATATTTGCTTTAGAATGAAAATGTGTTGTCTAGAGGATTTCTCTAGTAGTTAGAGTTAGAAAGCTTCTGGCAGGTGGAAAACTCCTAAAGGGTGAGACCTGTTTGCATTGGAAAGTCCAGAATTTGGAGTCAGTGGCTATTTGTGGGCTCTGTATTCAGGACCAAATCTGCAGTTCAGGAGAAAAGAGTTTTTGTGTGGGGTGTTGGAAGAATGACATCCAGCCTGTCTGTCCTTCAGTGGGCTGATAGTCAGGGATGTGGATAATTAGTGCTGTGATGCTGTAGTTTTGGAGGTGGCCATCCTGGGTTAACAATTGGCCTTGATGATCTTAAAGGTCTTCTCCAGTCTAAGAGATTGTGCAATTCCACTGGGAGAAAAACACCAGATTAGAGAAGAACACCAGGCTGGAAGACTCCAGCTAACCAGGTGCTGGGCCCATTCCAGGGCCTATGATGTGTCAAGCTGCTTGGGAATCAGTGCAGAGGAGAAAGAAAAGTGGTGACCAAAATACAGAAGACAAAACTAGCAGAAGGATTAATTGAAACTAGGACTGACCTGTACCTTAAGTGAGAAAAAATAATTGTAAGTGCTGAATGCAAAGGTCATTTGTCTGGTTTGAACAGGCAGATTGCAATCTGATAATTGATCTCTTTATTTTACCTCACTGTTGGGGTTGTTTTGTTGGATGTTTTTTTTCCAAGTGTTGATGAAGTAGCTCTGTTTCCATAGGCTGTGGACCCATGGAAACAGACATATGTTGTGTCCTTTGTTGCACATTAAAAGAAAGAATCAATCCAAGTTTGGATTGGAAAGGACTTTAAAGGTCACCTAGTTCTAACCCCCCCTGCCGTGGCCAGGAACACCTCCTACCAGACCAGGTTGCTCAAGGCTTTATCCAGCGTGGCTTTGAATGCTTGCAGGGTTGCAGCCTCCACAACTTCTCTGGGTAACCTGTTCCACTGTATCACCACCTTCATGGCAAAACATTTCCTCCTAATGTCTATACCAAGCTTCTTCCAGTTTGAAGCTGTTACCTCTTACCCTGTCACTCTGTGCCTTTGTAAAAAGTCCCTCTTCATCTTTCCTGTAGGCTTCCTCTAACTATTGGAAGGTCTTCCCAGACCTTTCTCTTTTGCAGCTTGAACAATCCCAACTACCTCAGCCTGTTCTCACAGCAGTAGTGTTCCAGCCTTCTGATCATCTTCATGGCCTCCTCTGGCCATTCCCCAGCAGGTTCACATCTCTCCTATGCTAAGGACTTATGGAGCAAAGCTGGAGGTGGGGAGATTCAGAGTGGACTTGAGCGTGAGAGTGGTGAGAGCCTGGAATGGGTTTCCCAGGGAGGTGATTGAGGCTCCATCCCTGAAAGTGTTTACGACCAAGCTGGATGAGGCTGTGTGCAGCCTGCTCTAGGGTAGGGTGTCCCTGGGCATGGCAGGGGGGTTGGAAATAGGTGATCCTTGTGGTCCCGTCCTACCCTGACTGATTCTATGATTCTGTGACTCCAGAGCTGGCCTCAGCCCTGCAGGTGAAGTCTCAGCAGAGAGGCAGAATTCCCTCCTGCCTTTGACCTGCTGCCCATACTTTTGATGCAGCCCAGGATTCGGTTGGCTTTCTGGGTTGCAAGTGTGCATTGCAAGTGAAAAAATATTTTTTTCTACCTTAATAAAGCTTTCCAGTTTAAATTGCAGGGAAAACTACTTTGGCTTTTTCTTTTGTTAATTGACTCCACTAGGTAAGAAGTAGATATGAGGATATGAGGCTATTTCCTCCTCATCAAAAACACTCCCATGCTGCTAGGTCTGTATTACAGATAAAGGTTTTATAAAAGCAAACAAGTCAGTCTTTGATTTTAGTTTTTAGGAGCTGAATTTATCCACCTGTGGTGATTTTCTGAATAACACAGATCCCCATCTCCATTTCTTCTCTGGAGTGTTTCTGAACTGGGCTTAGACTCTGTGTCACCAGTGATAATAGCACTGTGCTTTTACCACAGTTACTATGTCAATGTTTCAGTGCCCAAATACATTTTCCTCTTCTGCATGTGAATATATTGCTACTTCCAGCTATAAATCTGGGCTGTGGAAGTAGAATGTGGCAGATGTCTAGTAGTGCTCAACACCACAAAAGAGTAAATGAAAAAGAGTCCCTGCTGGAGGTTGCCCATTGCATTTGGAAAGGCAAATTGCAGGTAACAGAGCTCATGTTCTGCTCAGGCAAATGGGGGAACCCAATTTTTACAGGAGGACCTCAGAAGTTTTCCGGACAGTTGGTTTGAACCACAGGTGTTATATCCAGTTTGAAACCATTCTGACATCTCCTTAGCATGTGGGTGAAGCACTGATTCAGTACTGTTGTTACAGTGGCCAAAGTGGACTTTAGCACTTGATGTCATTCAAAAAGATCAGAACAAGCTTGAGGATTGGGATCTTACGGAGCTCTTGAAGTTCAGCAAGGCCAAATGCAAGGTTCTGCACCATGTTGAAGCAGTTCCTGGTAACAATCCCGGCTGGGCGATGAGGGGATGGAGAGCAGACCTGTAGAGAAAGACTTGGGGGTGCTGCTGGGTGAAAACCTGGACATGAGCCAGCACTGCACTCACAGCTCAAAGCCAACTTGTCCTGGATTGATCCCCAGCAGCGTGGGCAGCAGATGGATGGAGGCGATTTGGCCCCTTTTCTGTGTGCTGCTGAGACCCCACCTGCAGTGCTGGGGCCAGCTCTGGAGTCCTTAGCACAGCAGAGACGTGAACCCGTTGGAGCAGGGCCAGAGTACGCCACAGCAATGATGGGATTGCTGTAAGCCCTCTGCTGTGAGGCCAGGCTGACAGAGTTGGGATTGTTCAGCCTGGAGAAGAGAAGGCTTCTTGGAGAACTTCTTGTGACCTTTCAGTACTTAACGTGGTCAAAAAGAAAGCTGGGGACAGACTCTTCAGCAGGGGCTGTTCTGACAGGATGAGCAGTGATGCTTTGAAGCTAAAAGAGGGAGATTTAGACTAGATCTGAGGAAGAGGTTGTTTTACACTGCTGGTGGTGAAACACTACATCAGGTTGCACAGAGAGATGATAGGTGGCCTGTCCCTAGAAATGTTCCAGGTCAGATTGCTTGGGGCTCTGAGCAGCCTGTGCTAATTGAAGGTGTCCTTGCTGACTTCAAGAGGCTTGAACTAGATGGTGTTAATTAAATGTCCTTTCCAGACATAACCATTCTATGCTAACTAACTGAAGAACTTCCATCTATTCTTAAGTCTTTGAGATGTAGCAGGATTGTAGTACATGGTGAGAAATGCACCAGAAGATGTCTGTATATTCTTAGATATCAATAATTGTAGTGTAATTTAGAATGCTTAGATTTTGCTACACAGTGAAGTCAGAAGAGAAGTCTGATTGGTAATTTCCATCTTTAGCCTTTCTATCCTCAAACCAAGACTATCTGTGTTAAGTAAAAGCAGAATATCAGGTAAGCTTGAATAGTTGCTGCTTTACAGATAGATGTGAGGTCTTGCATATAGAAACAAGATAACTAACTGTAATTTTATATATAGGGCTACAAAGATGCTGAGAGAACTGGAGCATCTCTGATGTGGGCATGATGGGACACCTGGGGCTGTTTAGCTTGGAGAAGAGGCTCTTTTCAGTGGTACCCTGTGACAGGACAAGGGGTCATGAGTACAAACTGGAACCCAGGAGGTTCCATCTGAACATACGGAGAAAATTCTGTCCTTTGAGTGCGCCAAGAGCCTTGGGGCAGGCTGCCCAGAGAGGTTGTGGAGTCTCCTCTTGAGACTTTCAAAATCTGCTTAGACGTTGTGATGCTGTACAGTGTTCTCTAGGTGACCTTGATTTTATCAGGAGAGTTGGACTAGATGACTCTCAGGAGTCCCTTCCAATCCCCATCATTCTGTGGTTCTGTGATATTTTGTTCTCTGCAGTGCAATGATGTATTCCTTGCTTCGAAGTCTCTTAACCTGTGTTATGTATCTTATTCCTCTAGACCCAAAATAATACCAACTGAGAATTGCTCTAGAGTTGCTGTTGGTGTTTGCACTGACAAATGAAGGGCAATTGCAAAGTATCTCAAGAGCAGCATGTAGAAATTCAATTAGATATTTCTTTCCTGCTCTTGGTCTCTGAAATCCAACTTAGCTCACAATTCCCAACACTGTATGAGTTGAGGGGGGTGAAATGGATTGACTTTTTAAGGCAGTCTTCCAGTCAATCTACCTTGAGCCATGACTTTGTGTGTTTGAGACCAGACCAAAGGCATTTTGAGGTGAAAGAAGGTCCTTCAGTCCCAAGGTCAGGCTTTCTTCTGGTTTTGTTGCAGAGCCCTATCTTGTTTACAGAATGGCAGAATGCATCAGGTTGAAAGGAACCCTTGAAGGTCATCTTGTCCAGCCACCTTGCAGTGAGCAGGAATGTCTCCAGCTACATTAGATTGCTCAAAGCCCCATCAAATCTGACCTTGAATGTTTCCAGGGATGGGTCCTCAGACACCTCTCTGGACAACCTGTTCCAGTATTTCATCACTCTAATTGTGAAGAACTTCCTCCAACTTAAATCTAACCTGCTCCAGTTTCACACTATTGCCCCTCAACCTATCACTGTAAGGCCTTCTGAACAGTCCCTTCCTGTAGGTCCTCCTCACCTGCTGAACTGCAGCGATAAGATCTTCTTGGAGTCTTCTCTTTTCCAGGCTGAACATAGAATAATAGAATCAAGCAGGTTGATTCACCAACACCAGCCCCAACTCTCTCGGCCTGTCTTCATAGGAGAGGTTCTCCAGCCCTCTGGTCATCTTTGTATCCTTCCTCTGACCCTGCTCCAGCAGGTCCATCTCATTCTCAGGGCAGAACACAATACTCCAGGTGAGGTCTCACCAGACCCAAAACTTTCCCAGTAGTGCACTGTGAGAGCTGAATAAATGTTTTATTAGGTCTTTTTTGCCTGTTTATGATCAGCCATGTTTTGTCCTGCAGGACTTTCTTTTGTTCCCCCTTCATCTTTAAGGACAGAGAAAAGTTGTTACTCTGCCATATCATAGAATCAGTCAGGGTTGGAAGGGACCACAAGGATCATCTCGTTCCAACCCCCCTGCCATGCCCAGGGACACCCTACCCTAGATCAGCCTGGCCACAGCCTCCTCCAGCCAGGCCTTAAACACCTTCAGGGATGGGGCCTTAACCACCTCCCTGGGCAACCCATTCCAGGCTCTCTCCACTCTCATGATGAACAACTTCCTCCTCACATCCAATCTGACTCTCCTCATCTCCAGCTTTGCTCCACTCCCCCTAGTCCTGTCACTCCCTGATAGCCTAAAAGGTCCCTCCCCAGCTGTTTTGTAGGCCCTCTTCAGATCCTGGAAGGCCACAAGAAGGTCACCTGGGAGCCTTCTCTTCTCCAGACTGAACAGCCCCAGCTCGTCCAGTCTGTCCTCATAGCAGAGGTGCTCCAGCCCTCTGAGCATCCTTGTGGCCCTTCTCTGGACACACTCCAGCACGTCCACATCCTTCTTGTAATAGGGGCTGCAGAACTGGATGCAGTTCTAACTTTATCTCATTTAAACAGTTCTTTACTATTTTCAATTTCATGCAAATACCAGTGACATCACTCCTGCAAGTTGTTGCTATGTCTGTCCACATTTAGGAAATGAAGCCCTAATTCTCACTTGCGCTAGAGCAGTCTCTATTGCATGACAAAGAGGCTGTAAGGATGCCATAAAAAAACCCAAAATCCCTGCTCCAAAAATTCAGAGAAAAGCTTTACTTTCCATCACTCAAAATGTTGGGCAGTACATAAAAGATTGTGTAAAACTGACATGGTTTTAACAACTCCCAAAATGCAGGAGGGCTGGGGGGATTTCATAAAATCATAGAATCAGTCAGGGTGGGAAGAGACCACAAGGATCATCTAGTTCCAACCCCCCTGCCATGGGCAGGGACCCCCTACCCTAGAGCAGATTTGCCATTGTTATAAAAGAGCTTGGCAGATGATGTTTTCCATACACATTCTGTTGACTGGGGTGAAACCTCTTCTCTGTGAAGCTTTCAGCTGCAAAAGTCCTCACCCACCACATCAAATGGTCATGTTAAAAAGTGCTGCTCCCCTGTGAAACGTATGGGCTGTAGATTCTCCCAAGTGCTCTTACAGGCGGCCCTGGCACCCTCTGGAAACATCACTGATGCCCTGAAAAAGGAAAAGTAAATAAATCAAGCAGCTGAACTGAGAACACAGCTCCTGCCTCTGTACCCAGGAACTGTGCTTACTCCATTTGAGAGTGATGTTGCTTGAGATGTGGTAAGGGTGTTGTGTTGAACTTCATTAATAGAGATTGTCCCCCTATACCTGGCACTGGTGAGGCTGCATCTCAAATACTGGGTTCAGTTTTGGGCCTCTCACTCCAAGAAGGACATTGAGGTGCTAGAGCAGATCCAGGGAAAGGCAGTGAACCTGATGAAGAGTCTAGAGCACAAGACTTGTGAGAAGCAACTGGGGTTGTTTAGCCTGGAGAAAAGGAGGCTCAGGAAGACCTTCTCACTTTCTACAACTACCTGAAGGGAGGTTGTCGTCAGGTGAGCGTTGGTCTCTTCTCCCTGGTATGAAGTGATAGAATGAGAGGAAATGGCCTCAGATTGCACCAGGGGAGGTTTAGGTTAGATATTAGGAAGAGGCCCCCAGGGAAGTGGTGGAGAGACAGTCCTCAGAGGGATCTAAAAATAGTGTTGATATGGTGCTGAGGGACATAGTGACTTGGCAGTGCTAGGTGAAGGACTGCACTTGATGATCTTGCAGGTCTTTTCCAACCAAATAACTATGTGTTTCCATTATCCTATCATGCCCTTGAACCAGAAGCTGTTTGCATTGGAGCCCTAAATCTCTTCTGCTTAAAACTATAAACAAACAAAACACAGTGAATATCAGAGTAGTCCTGATGACTGATAACATTTGCATCACTGATAGATGATGAGGTTGGACTGGTCATTGAACAGGCTGGTCTAGTGGAAGGTGTCCCTGCCCAGGCTGGGGTGTGGGAACTAGGTCCTTTCCAACCCAAACCATTCTATAACTCTAAGTTAGAATAACAGTTAATACAAGTTTAGCCTATTTGTGTTGTGCCTTCTACCACTCACACTCTCCAAGAAGGGAAAAAAATGCTGACATGTGGCTTATTGGCTGTTAATTGTTGTCTGTGGTCTTTTTTTCTCACCTTCTCCTCTCTTGTATATGCATCACATTAAATCTGCAGATGTTATTGCTTTTGCTAATTGTCCATATCACAGTTGTGTAACACTGAACACAGCTGACTACCAATCCCTGTTTGAGGCTCAGCTGCTCTGTTTGTGATGCAACAATAAACAAGAAGAGAAACCAGGGCTTGGTTTCTCTTGTGGAGGATCATAATGGGACATTTTTGTGTTCTGTTTAGAATGCAGGATCACAAAACCATAGAATGGTTTAGGTTGGAAGGAACCTCAAAGCTCATCCTGTTCCAACCCCCTGCCGTAGGCAGGGACACCTCCCACTAGAACAGGTTGCTCAAGGACTCATCCAGTCTGGCCTTGAACATGTCCAGGGAGGTTGTGGAGCACAGAATTACAGAATGTGATCAAAGTTCATACCCATTTCTACCCAGCCCTTAGAGTGGTAATATTTGATTTTCAAGCTATGGACTTCTTAATATTTAGATTGAACTTAAACTCCTAATTTATACTCACTCTTGATATTTAACGCCCTGGAGTGAACAAGCAGAGTGTAAATTGTAGCTCTGAACATTTTGCTGATTTTGTGGTTTTTTTGGGAAGGTGAAGAGAAGAAGCAGGTATGAGAAGGGAAGAGGCTACAAGAGCCATCACTAGTGGTTTGCTTTGGTAAACTCAGAACATGGATTCACTCTCCTTGTCTTCAGTGGGATTCTGAGGAAGCACAGATACTGGAAGGTTGAGATACTGGAACATGTCCAGAGGAGGGCGACAAAGCTGGTGAGGGGCCTGGAGCACAGCCCGGCGAGGAGAGGCTGAGGGAGCTGGGGGTGTGCAGCCTTCAGAAGAGGAGCCTCAGGGCAGACCTCATTGTTGTCTACAACTACCTGAAGGGAGGCTGTAGTCAGGTGGGGTTGGTCTCTTCTGCCAGGCAACCAGCAACAGAAGAAGGAGACAGAGTCTCAAGTTGTGCCAGGGCAGGTCTAGGCTGGATGTTAGGAGGAAGTTGTTGGCAGAGAGAGGGATTGGCATTGGAATGGGCTGCTCAGGGAGTTGCCTTCCCTGGACGTGTTGAAGCAAAGCCTGGATGAGGCACTTAGTGCCGTGGTCTGGTCGATTGGGTAGGGCTGGGTGCTAGGTTGGACTGGATGATCTTGCTCTTCCAACCTGGCTGATTCTGTGATTCTATGATTCTATGGTTATGTAGTGCGACTGCCCGGCCAAAGCAGGATCACCTAGGGCAGGTCACATAGGAACATGCACAGGCAGGTTTTCAGGGTCTCCAGAGGAGACTCCACAACATCTGTGGGCAGCCAACCTGCTTGATTCTGTGATTCTCAGCTCTTTTTTTGTCTTCTTTGGGTGGGAAAATTGTACTTTTGGCTGCATGGATTTCTCTGTCCTCAGAACAATAAGGGAATGGTAGGGAAATCGCTGAGCAGGGCAACTCTGCAGTCTGTCTTTCTGTACAAGTCATTTGAACCAGTTTGGAATTCTGGTTTCTGTCTCAGTGGTATTTAAATTTACTTCATAGCTGTTTAGTTTTTTTTTTTTTCCTGCTGATAAGAGGGTTTGGGTTGGTTTATGCCTTAATTTAACAACAGTTCCTTCCACTGTTTAGCTCTTACCAACACACAGATGAGAGGCAGTTCTGCAAGACTTTTTGAAGCTTTCTGAAAGGGTCTGTAATTCCTGTAGAAATTGTCATCTTAGTTGTGAAAGAAAAAAATTGGCAAAGCTTATTTAGGGCTTTTCTTTTTCTTTCTTTCTTTCTTGGTTTATGTAAATACAGCATCAGAGCAGCCAACTGACCATTTTTTTGGTCATACACCACAAGAAAGCAAGTGGCTCTCTGGAAGCACTTTGTACTGTATAGGTGGTACAAAAAGGGTAAGAAGTTTCATCATAGTCCTTCTAATTCATAGAATCATAGAATCAGTCAAGGTTGGAAGGGACCGCAAGGATCATCCAGTTCCAACTCCCCTGCCATGCCCAGGGACACCCTACCCTAGATCAGACTGGCTACAGCCTCATCCAGCCTGGCCGTAAACATGTCCAGGGATGGGGCCTCAACCACCTCCCTGGGAAACCCATTCCAGGCTCTCACCACTCTCATGGTGAACAACTTCCTCCTCACATCCACTCTGACTCTCCCCACCTCCAGCTTTGCTCCATTCCCCTTACCCCTGTTACTCCCTGATAAGTCCCTCCCCAGCTTTTTTGTGGTCCTCCTTCAGATGCTGGAAGGCCACAAGAAGGTCACCTGGGAGCCTCCTTTTCTGCAGATGGAACAACCCCAATTCTTTCAGCCTGCCCTCATAGCAGAGGTGCTCCAGTTGTTTTAATTGTCAGAATGATGAGATTTACAATCTTCAAAGGAATCCAGTGTCTCTGCAACCTTACAGATCCAACTGGGGAGTTTTCAGAGTTAATACAAACATCTCCCCTTCTTGGGTTTTGCTAAGCGATTGGCTTCACTGATAACTTGTGGCAATGAGTTCTGCAAGTTAATTATGCATTTAATTGGTTCCAAATTTGTTGCTTTTCAATTTCACTGTTCACTGAGTATCTCCTCGGTCCTGTATTATGAGAAGGAGTAAATAAGAGAGCCTGACTTACCTTCCCTGAACATTTAATTATTTTGTATACCTCTATCATGTACCCCTTTACACTCACACAAAGCTCTTCTGATGGTTTTGGTCTTCATGTAACTCCAACTCCTTCTCAGAAGCTTTTGGCTTTAGTGACCACAGCTTTAAGAGGATCTGAGAGTTTATTTACTCTCTGTCAGATAATTCAGTCCCAGCATGGTGCTGTCTGCTGTTTCCCTTTCTCTTCATATATCTCTTTCTGGTTTTATTTGGCTGTTGTTACACACAGGGCGAGTTCTTATTGACTCGCCTGCAGGAATATAAAGTCTTTCTCTGGGGTTTACAATTGGAGTAAAAATACTTCCCCGTGACTGGTGCAGGGTTTTGCTTCCTAGCTGTATTGTTTTCCATTCACCCTCACTGGATCCTGCCTGCCTTCAGGCTGCCAGATTGTTTTACCTTAAATAGCTTCTTGTGATGTTCTACATGGTCTTCATGAATTAAGATGATCTTGAGTTGCAATCATCTCAGTTTATCCCTTTTTCTGGATGACTGAATTAAAATAAATTGTAAAGTGAAACATGGAACACTGACTCCATAATCTCTGCTTTGAACTATTTTTGGCCATTTCTATGCAGCAATTTTTATTAAACCTTTGAACATTTCACTGGATTTTATGATTCTTTGCTTTTCATTTTACCTCGTGTAAGGCATTGTTGAATTACTTTTGAATATGCCATTAGTTAACTCTCTTATTCTTTTGTAGTAAAGCATAGAACCATGTTTTTATAATAGCTACTCTCTGCCCTGCTGTGTTAGAATTGTTATTGTTCTGTCAACAAATTCACATGACAAGTCAGAATAAGGAATGGAAATGTTAGCATCAAGCCTTCTCTTAAATACATTTTTTGCTTCCAATTAGAATTATAGAATCATAGAATCAACCAGGTTGGAAGAGACCTCCAAGATCATCCAGTCCAACCTAGCACCCAGCCCTGGCCAATCAACTGGACCATGGCACTAAGTGCCCCAGCCAGGCTTTGCTTGAACACCTCCAGGGTCGGTGACTCCACCACCTCCCTGGGCAGCCCATTCCAATGCCAATCACTCTCTCTGCCAACAACTTCCTCCTAACATCCAGCCTAGACCCCCCCCGGCACAACTTGAGACTGTGTCCTCTTCTTCTATTGCTGGTTGCCTGGCAGAAGAGCCCAACCCCACCTGGCTACAGCCTCCCTTCAGGTAGTTGTAGACAGCAATGAGGTCTGCCCTGAGCCTCCTCTTCTCCAGGCTGCACACCCCCAGCTCCTTCAGCCTCTCCTCGTAGGGTTTGCGTTCCAGGCCCTTCACCAGCTTTGTTGCCCTTCTCTGGACACCTTCCAGTTAATAATTGCCACCTGTAACTCTGGGTTTTTTTAGTTGCTCAGTCCCAAATTCCTAGTGCACTCAGGCACGTATCACCTGAACTCTGCCCCAGTGAGGCCACAGCTGGAGTACTGGGCCCAGTTCTGTGCTCCCTGGTTCAGGAGAGACAGGGGAGAACTGGAGAGGGTCCAGTGAGGGCTGCAAAGATGCTGAGGGGACTGGAAGAAAGGCTAAGCAACCTGAGGCTGTTCAGCCTGGAGAACAGCAGCCTGAGAGGGGACATTCAGGCCAGTCTCCTCTGCCAGTGTCTCCTTGAGGAGGAGAGACTGAGAGACCTGCGGTTGTTCTGGAGAAGAGCAGCCTGAGAGGAGGCCTTCTCAATGCTCAGCAAGACCTAAAGGGCAGGGATCAAGGGGTTGGGGCCAGACTCTTTTCAGTGGTACCCCGTGCCAGGAGAAGGGTCAACAGGGAGAAACGGAAACCTGGGAGGTCTTTCAGAAGAAACTTCTTGACTTTGAGGGTGCTGGAGCCCAGAGAAAGAAGTTGTGGGGTCATCTCCTCTGGAGAGCTTCCAAAACCTGCTGGACATTGTGGTCTTGGGCAACCTATTGTGAGTGACCATGCTTTAGTGGAGGGGTTGGTCTATATCAGCGGTCCTCAAACTACGACCTGTGGGCCGGATACGGCCCCCCAGGGTCCTCAGTCTGGCCCGACGGAATTTACAGAGCCTCCCAGCCCCCTCCCCGCCGGGGGTTGGCAGGGAAACCAAGCAGCTGCTTCCTGCCACCTTAGTGCCCTCGCCGCCTCCGCAGCCCCCAGGCAACTGCCGGGACTGGGCTGGAACCAAACTGTAG